>VXBZ01010665.1:9273-57990 GCA_013399135.1 Heliornis fulica
ATTAAAAAAAAAAAAAAAAGATATTCTATGGATAGCATTCATTTGTTGCCATGAAAAACCTCATTTTACAAACATTTAGTCTTTTACAATTTACACATCACCTAGAAATGGACACACTGTTGCTTAGTTCTTTTCATTTCAGAGGTGTGCTAGAAGCAGCACAAAATATTCTGTTCTTTGCTATGAAGTGGAACATACTTGCCTGCATTTTAACTGAATTTATCAGGTCCCTGATTTCGTCTCACAGTCCATGACAACTTCAATTCTACTGTAATAAATATTCATAGCATGCATACTCCAGTCATATGTGTAAATCTGTAAAGTTAAAGCTTAGTTACCATAATTAAAGCCATTAGTAAGGATTCCAAGATGGCTTTGGGCTTTGTGCCTGTGTGGAACCTTGCACAAGAATTATCTCCATTTTTAAGGGCAGTACTTGCCTGGAAGTGTCTTAATACTCAGCTAGTATGGAAGCAAACACTTTAACATAAGGGATAAAAATGATATTTGGGTTTGAAAGATTCACAATACAGTCACAAAGTGAAATGTTCTAAACTATTCTGAAATACTTTCATTTAAAGAACTCCACTAAAAATATACCCAAGAAAATTTTAAATATGGTCGGAGCTGTTCTGAAGGCAAAAGAGAAACTAATTTTGGGGAAAAAAAGGTCATTGTTTTCTCAGCTCTAGCCACAATTCTCTCTGTTCAGGCCCAATTCTAGTACCAGTGATGAAGGCCCATAACCTCTGAGTTGAGTCACGTTTTGTAGGACTGGCACATTTTTAACTGCTGAAAAATCACTACCAGGAACTCCAAAATGCAAGATGGTGATATATCATAATGTATCATTCTGAGGATGTGGTCCCTTGAGGACTGCTTTGTGTTATGCAATGGTCTTCCCTTGAATGAAAAATCTCAATTTTAAATGGGAAAGCAGCCAGAGGTGAATATTGCCTGCAGCAAGGGCACCATCTGGACAGTGGAAAGTGGAGATAGTATTTGTGGGTAAACACAGAAGCAGAGGGAAAATCCTGTGCTGCTGCTTGTTACTTGTACCTTGTCTTCTAAGAGAAAAAGGTTGGCATTTGGAAATTAAAATACCTGCCAGTGCTGAGTGAACAGAGGTGGGAAGGTCTCCTGAGATGGGTAGGAATGTGGGAAATAAGAAGTTTGTGTCTGGTGTTATGTAAGACAGGGAAGTAGGAGTTCAATGCCCAGTGGGAAAGAGCAACTCCTGGAGATTTGGCAGCTGCCAAAACTGTCTTTACAGAAGAAGTTGATGCTGAACTACAACAAGTAAACAGATTAGATAAAGCTATCTAATCAGTGCTAAGGTACCAAACAAATGGAGATGTTCAGTTGCCATTGCTTAGTCACACCAATGGGAGAAACATCCTGGCCAAAGTTTAAACTTTCAATTTTTCCCTGCTATGCTTTCTCTAGATCTTCCCTTCACACCTGGAAGAAGCTTCCTACAAGCATCCATTAAAGCACTTCTATAGTTTTCAGCAAACCCCTCCTTTAAACTCCTCCTTGTCACAGTTCCCAGATAATGTCTATATTATATGGGAGCTGCTAACATGTCCACCAGTAGTCAGACTGTCTAAGGCAGGAAAGGACTGATGTCCTGGTCACACTATCTTATTGTTTGCCTGTCCTTCCCTGATCTGCTGGCTTTACCTTCCTCTGTGACAGCTCAGGAAAAGAATCCCTTTTTTAGCTTGATAAGATTTATGGAGCCATCATCCGTCTGCCAGTTCTTCTCTAGTGACTTCTGAATTCATTGGCACATTTCAGCTAAATTTGGCAGGGAAGTAGAAATCTCAAAGATGTTTTAGTACTCTAAAACCCCAAGATAACAGAAGACAAAGATACCAATACTGTGTTCCCTGAATTAAGGAACACAGTGTGAGCTTGACTTGAGATAGATATGATGGAATGCATGCAGGAAAAAATGTTATAAATTCTCCACTCACAGGAAACTGCGATTTGAGGACTATAAAACCCTTCATGCTGTTTCTCTAGTGAATTCTCACATGTGTAATAAGTAGTGCATGAACACTGCAACCTAGCTATCTTTCAGTCAATCAGCATTAAAAGTCAGTCAATGAGAGACAAAAATGGAAAAATAGCTCACTTATTTCTGGAGACCAGTGAACAACTTGCTTGCCAAGTGTTGGCATGGTAGTATTTTTCCTTCAGAGCGGACATGCCACTGCCTGGAGCTTCTTACAGCCAGTTGTCCTGGTGTTGCTCACAGATATTGTGAAGGACTTGTGTGTTAACAAGCCATGAAAGGTTTAAGGAGCACACTGAACTAGGCTCTGAAATCCCAAGATTTGAGGAGGTCTGCAAGTTTCCAATGTGTCTGCACATGTCTGCAGCCAACTTTTCCGTATGCTTGTACATTTATGGATAGCACTTCAGGGAAATCTGTGGCTTACAAAAGGCAAACATTTAAATGTAAAGAAGAAAAACAGATCTCCTGAGTGACTGTTGTTAGCAAGCTGTCTTCAGGAGGGGAATAAACCAGACAACATACTATAAAGCATGCCTTTTCTGAAATAATGTAGTCTTCTTATTAGACACAGAGGGCTGGATATATCTTACACACATACCACTGGTTCTGGCCACTGGTATAACTTGTATCCACAGAAAGCTAAAGGTGACAGCTCGGTCAAAGGGCATGCGCAGGCTGGTGACAGATGAAACAGGGCAACGTATGGGCTGAGAACATAGATCATGTAGAAATTTGGGGATATTTTCACACTAAAGAAGGATCAGGAGTGGCACCTATTTAAAACAGGGCAGTACATAAATCAAGGCTTGCTCCTTTGGACTGAGCCATCCCCAACACTTCCACTACTCAGCATATTGCCAGTGTCAGCCAGAGGCTGTGGCTACTCTCTCTATTTAGACTTACACTTACACTACACACTGACTTGATTTTTTTTTTTTAGTACTTCAGGTTAGATAGCATCACTACCTCTGGTCCTTCCAGTCCACCAACCTCTCTGGCTTCTTCTTAAAAATAATTTGAAATCAAAAGTCACCATAGTGACTTTTTTGGAGTCACTGAAAACCAAAAGCTGTGGAAGAGTATAAAGGAGAGCAGCGGTCATGCAAGTATCAATCTTCACAAAATTGGATACACAGTCTTATGATGTTTTTGGCCCCATGTAATTTCCATGCAAAAACATTGCTGAGAAATGTTAAATATATAAATATTAGCTTATTAAGGACAGCCATTCTAAGAATGGCCATAATTTATGACAAACTCCTACGCTGCACAGTGTGCTCTTCAGGAAGAGGAAAGTAATGCAGTCAGACTATTTCAAAATTCCCTTTTCATTTCCCTGAACTCTCACTCAGTAGTTTTCTTCACTGATGTTAAGCTAAAGATTGATAATTAAAAAAACCCCAAACAAACGACAAAACAAACAGGAGACTTGATAATGTTTTTTCTTTGCATTATCCAAAACCTTTTTGCTTAGCAGAAGAAGGTGTGGTACACAGCAAAGACCGTTTTACTGATGCCTCACAAAATCATCTTCACTTTATAAATAACTGCTTTGTCTGGGTTACATGATAAAGTAATTTGTATTCTCTGTCAGACTGTGAAAAGCAGGTATCTTCAACTATTGAGAATAAAGTAAAACTGCAAAACATGGCTACACTAAAATTAAAGAGCACATGATGCTTCGCTGATCTCAGGGAGAATTAGAAACATCTGTCAACATACCATAATGCAAACTCCTACAGTAAAGAAAAGTCATAAGTGTAGCTCTCTTAATTCCAGAGAAGTCTGCAAATTTAAAAATGTACATGAAAGAGAGTCAGGTCTTGAATTTATGCACATATCCTTACCCATGCAGAACTGAGGAGGAGAAACACACTACAAAACTCATACACACAAGATTCACACATTGGATAACGAGTGTATGAGTGTGTGACTGCACTTCCAGGCACGTGAGAAGGGATGATCTATCTATGCATTGCTCCTGGATAATGAACCATCTAGCAATAAATTATTCGAGCTAACTTTTCCCAGGGTTCCTCATTGTCAGATACGTCAGACACGGAGATGGAGACAAGCAACAGCCACTGCACTGGGGGTGGGGAGTGTGAGGGAGAGGTAAGAAGAACAAGTTTCCTACCCAGCATGAGACCTGATGGCTCTGAAGGTTCTGGGGACACTTCCATATGACTCATCCACAAGTCATCTACAGCTGACTGATCGACCACCAGCACAACACATGAAACTCCAGCCCTAATGAAGCCAAGAGAAGTTTGCGAATAACTCCAGCAGTGCCAAGTATCCCACCTGATGGCTTTGATTTTTTTTCCAAAGGCATTAACCAAAGACTGTGTTTACTTTGATATATAAAAGAATGCAGACTTGACAAACTCTCTCAACTCCATCTAGGCAGTGTAGTAATAACTGCTCTGTATGCAATGACTTTTTATTCCATGTAATGTTCAAGTAACATTGAAACTGAAGACAGGATTAGAGGTTTTCCTTTTTTTAAAAAAAAAAAAAAGAAAAAAATCAACTCATTTTCCCCTTGTTTTTTTTTTCCCCTCTATACATTAAAATTTAAGAAAATAAATAAAACTAAATCAACAATTCTGTTTCACAAAAGGCAGATAGGAAAGCAAACGTTTCCACTGATCTTGTGCAAATTCTGTGAATCTACAGCATTCACTGAGATCCAAATTACAGAGTACTATGCCTATAAAATGCATGTTTAACTCAGATGGCATCATTTCTAAGAGAAATAGGGGCCTCAATAAACATATATACTTCCGGCTATTTATGGCACACTTTCACCTTCTTTGTATCTTCTCCCTTTCCCCGAGAGGTATTAGAAGGGGCTTAGCTTTTGCCAACAGCTGTGCCACTGAGGAGGGTAGAGAATGATGGACTTCAACTGGGTGTGCGAGTACCAACATTTATCAAGCTCCTTGTGGCTTGTGGTTGTTTTACACTACCGTAGTAAGATAAGATAGGCGTGAAGTTTTGTTTCTCGCAACTGGGACATTAACAACTGCTTTTTGCTACACAGACATTTTGTGTCTAGTACTAATACGTTTGAACATGAGCTTAAACTTCTCTTTTTACAGGTATTCTTTATCTGGCCTTTTATTATCTACAGACTTGTAGGAAATTTATACCTTTCCATCTCTGTATGCAAGTTGCTAGGTAGCACTAACAAGCAAAGGTGCAGACAATACAATCATAGAAGCCTCATTGACATGCAAATGTCTTTAATTTCTTAGCAGTTGATGCAAGAACAAGCACTTACTGGGACAATGTATGACATTCCTTCAGCATGTCCTTGACCCTTACTGTTCTGTTCTCCCGTGCTCTGGGCAGAAAGAATATTCATGATACACAATCGCTGGGAAAACAGAAGGGCTGGTCTGAGGTCTTTTTTGCAGCTGTACAGGTTTTGCCATACTTCTTTGCATAGTAAAGATTTACTTAGATTTGAAGTGGTATGACCTCTAATGAGCCTTTCAAAATCGTGCTAAGGATGTGTCCTCCTCCTCTAGTTTGCACATGCAAAGGAGGAGGACACATCCTTTGTACATGCAAACTAGATCAATAGACTATTATACACTGTACTCTGAAGAACATATAAAATGTAGTTTTAAAGTTAACTGGAGACTGCAGCACACATAATTCACAAGAATAGAATTATATTTCCAGAGACACATTTTTAATATTATTTCTTAGTCTGCTCAACCCAGGCAAGTTTCTCAAATCAGCTGAAACAAGACCTCTGCTATACGTACAGAAATTCTGCATTACCCTGAAAAAAAGATGTTAGAAATCCACATCCTCTTATTTATTTTGGGAGACATGTTGATGTGATTGATTTAAAAAAAAAAAAAAAGAAGAAAAAAGAAAAACCAACAAATAATCAAAATAAAAAACAAGCTTCTGAAAATGTAGCTTTTCTTTTGATTCAGTTATTAAGCTGATTCAGTCCAGAACAAAACAATAGGGTAAATGTCAGTGTAGATTGTCTGCAAATTCCATCCCAAGGTTAAACGTGGTGCAAAATTTTGGAACACAAAACCTAAATTGCCACTGCCACAGTGGCACAGAACTCAAAATTCAGACGGTAGTGACTGCGGGAAGCTTTGCATAAATATAAGGGTCTTTCAGATCTTGATATGGGATTTATTATTTCTTCAGACTAGCAAGTGGTGGAGCTCAAAAAGTCAACAATAAGGATACAAATGTATCATCGCCCTTACATACATACTAGGGAATTCCACTTGCAACCATATCCATTGTCTGCAGAGCTTTACAGTATGCTTCAACAGATCTGCAGGATGCTTAACAATTTTCTGTGAAATGTTACAGACTTATATGTCATTTCCATACAGCTCTAACTCATTTTTATAAAGGCTATTCATCTATAATAGAAGTTTAAGAGATGCCTACTATGGTCTTCATTTTCCATTGAACTGTAATGAGACTCCAGCATCTCATTCTTTATTTTGTTGTAGAATCCCTAAACCTATTTCAGTTCCTTAGGATATATTCACAATGCTACTGCACTTTTTACCCATCTCATTATTTTAGGAGAAGTCCCTTCCTGATGAATTTCTGTGCACCTATTAATGTTGGGTTCCCCACCTCCAGCTACTAGCACCTTACTGAAAATTCAAGCATATGTGGTCTGTGTTCATTTAGGTTGAAACAAGGAAGCATCCAACACATCTGATTGAAGCTGCACACTTTCATGAATCAGTCTGTTTTACAGGTTCCATCTGCTCTTAAGTGCTTCCCAGAAAACAAACACTGTGTCACTATACTGCGTATTTCCATTGCACTATCCCAAACACACTTAAGCTGCTGACAGATTAATGCTTAGTTCACTTGTGGCATACATTCTTGGGTTCTTACACATGTTCTTATAAGGAAATGGAACTCACTAAGCACTTAATCACAAGCTGGGGTAGTGTTATTGTATTGAATACAGCATGCTAACTTTGTTTCAGGAACAGGCTAAGGTATCTCTGTATAAGCCACTGCTGTCACTAGCACTGCCAAAGACCCTGGAAATCAAATAACTTTTTCAACCTCAGTTAAACAAAAGCAAACAGAAATTTGCCAAAGCGTTGTCCTGGGGGCTCAGGATGAGCCACCTGAGGAGTGAGCAGAAATGACCAAAGGCTTGCGCTGGTCACTGGAACGCAACTTGTATGGCATAAGCATGCATACATGCTTGAAGTAAGCCATGACAAACAGACATTGACAAAATGAGTTCAAAGACAGAGAACAGTAGGCAGATATAAAAAACCCACAGCAACAAAACCAGAACATAAAATGGAAACCAACTTGTTAAAGTCATCAGCAATCCAAAAAAATGTCACTTTTTGTAGCTAGGGAACAGCAAGAGAAAGCGCTATGCATATACACAAACATGAATATACACCATGAATATCTACATTTGTACCTGAGAGAAATCTAGTTTTATGGAGAATCCCCTACATCCCTGCCTGATGTAAACCAAGTTTGTTCAGTTCAGAGCAGCTAAGAACCTCATTTTTCGTGTTTAAATGCAGGGCACAAAAAAGAAGGATTAGCATTTTAGGGTATCAGAGAAATTACAAGTAAATTTTCTTCCAATTTCAACCTGGCAAATATTTTCCCAGTTCTGACTTTTGAAATAGACTGTATAGAAGAAAACTTAGTGCTAAGCAGACTGATCCTCTATCCTGTTATATACACCACATCATTATAGCCAACAGTGATGGCCTTTTACCATTGAATTGTATGTTGTTGAGACTTACAGTGAAATCAGGATCCACAGCCCATCAGTGATTTGTATGGAGCCATGTTCTTTTAATTTATCAGCAAATTTGGTATCACTCTTCCCTCATTTAACTTAGCAGGGTCTGAATACAATTTGCTGTGGGTTTTTGTTAAAGTCACTGGCTGCAGTCAATGTTCTATCCCTAGTGTTTTACCCATGGAAAGATCAGGCAGAGTGATAGTCCTCACCACTGCAAGTGGGAGGGGAAAAGTCCCATCCCGCTGCAGTATCTGGAGCTGGTTGTTCCTGGATGGACAGTTTAACACATCAGAGGTATATAAGCACTGTACTTCCTTGTTCTTCTCAAGCTATCAAAAGACAGGAGCACTTCCCTGGGTCAATGCTGCTCTCAGAGCAATGCAAGGGCTTGAAAGCATGGAGTACGTATTAAAACTTGGAATTTTAGTGTAAGTCAGTGTACTTCTATTTATGCCAGAGCTTAATGCTGGTGCTCTGTTACATTAGAAAGACCTTATTCCCCCTCTCCCTCTCTTTCTTTCTCTCTACTGGAACAAGCAACTTTAAACAATTTGATAGCATCTCCCGATAAATATCCACCATTGGTAGAGCTCTCCTGCACCGCAAACATGCCAACAAGACAATACACAGATGATCTGAATCCCGATGGGTAGCAACAGATAAAGCTTGGGTATGCATTCAGGATGTTATCTCACTGCAGTAAACCTGCATTTCATCTCAAAATTTTGAGATGTTGAATTGGTAGAGATAATATTACCCAACTTGGTTATACATTTTGAAATCCCTTCAAAAATAAAAGGCCTTATTCTGATGCAGTACTGAGACAAATTTCTAAGATAACTTATCTCTAGCTATTGTCATGAGAGCAAGCAACTAACTAGCAGGACACTCCCCTTGTCAGAAGTTATTTTGTGTGATTTTTTGGTAAGATTTGAGAAGTTGCACTGTTCCAGAGGACACAATGTCTGTGTTCCACAGCACCTCAAACAGTAAACCTTGCAGCAATTTCCCATTCTTCCCAAGCAAGATCTCCAGTCATATTTACATAAACATTTGTAAAACGTATTTTGTGCCACTTTCTAAACTAAAGTTCTCCACAAAATGCTGTGTTAAATCTTGCAAATTCCTTCTATGACAAGAAAATTAATCTCCTAAATGTTTTTCCTTTTATTATGACTGTATGGACTGATGCTTTTGTTTCATAGCACTGTAGGGTCTAATTCCATTTTTCAATGTCTGCCAAGCACACTATTGCATGAAAATATTTTCTCTTTCACTTTTCTCTTTCATCAACAGTGAATCAAGTAGAAAGACCTGGTTTAGGATGCTTCTACTTGTTGGCTGTCACTTTTGCCAGTTTTCAGAAGACTTCTGAAGTGCTGGCCAGCCTTAAAAGTATGTTAAATCCTTGGTGTGCATTATTCCACATACCTGAATTAATATGGAAATGTATTCATGATGTGGCTGTAATGAACACGCTTTGATTTCAGAACTTTATCTTCACTTCTGGCAGTCCATCAAACATATCTTCCAAGAGTGCACTGCACAGCTAGAGAAAACTCACATTCCTCTTAGGAAAGTGGTTGCAACTGTGGCAGTATCTGCTCTCTTTGTCCCCTCTCTGTTTTACCTTTTGTGGTCATGGAGAGATGTTAAAATGAAGATGCTTCCTACCTATATTTACAATTTCTGGGTTTATGTGATTAAGAAAAACTGACTAACAGACCTTGACCAGGTCAAGAGAAATGTATCTCACAGACATTTGATATGGTGGGCAGGAGCGTGCACGACCCTGTTTGCCAAGGCAGAATTATCCACAAGCTCAGTAAACATAGGAGCTGAAATTAAGGATATATCTGGTTTTCAGGAACATTTGAGTGATGCATACCTAATAAAATCTTCTGTGACACTTTACCCCTTTTACTCAGTAACTGGTAAATTCAAGAGCCAGTGAGCTTGTAGTGTACCATCACACCAGTTAACTGCAGTCTCTAGGATTTGTTCACTGCAGTAATTCACCTTTTCATCTCACTTGCATGCTCATTTTTTTCTCTTCCTTTCCTGTCAAGATCAGTCCAGCAAATTTCAGCTTTACTCAGCATGGTCTATTTCGCTGCAGAACCTCTCTGACTTTCATTCTCTGTTTTTTTCCTGCTGGATGGATCATCTCACTAGAAATCTGGTCACTCACTGGTACTTGTTTGACAATACTTCCTCCAGTTTTCTGGTTCTGCACATACCTCTTCAAAGCACCATGTTTCCATCACTCAGTCTCCCTGGCCAGTCTTACTGATTTAGCCTTTAAACAGACTCTACATTCTTCAGCTTCTTTGTTCCCCTTATCTGGTGCTCCTTTCCTCTTCCCTCCCTTACAACTGGGTTTTCCCTTTCCAGTATCTTTTCCACTTTTTCAACAGAAATAACCTATTGCTTTCTCATTTTTTTCAGCCTTTACCTGCAAGGTTGCTTAGACTGATTTCTTACTTAAATACCAGTCTTCCATTTTCACTAATGTTCACATCACCACCACTAGGAACTCTTAATTGATTTCCTCCTTAGAAGTACTGCCAAGTCTCCATTCTACCAACTCAACATAAAATGGCAATTTATTCAAAGCAATAGGCATTTTATGACTAATATCAGACTCTTCCAAATTCTACTCCCCCAAGAATGCATTGTTTCTTACACCTCTTCTGCTACTACTTTCTGCATGCCCTCTCTTCTTTTTGTCACTTTCATCAGAGATAGTATTGTAGGTTTATCATACTTTTTTAGGGAGTCTCCTCCCTTTTGTCTCCCTTCTCACTATGATTTCTGCCTCTAAAATATTTTTTTCAAAGCAATGCTCAGTTACTGTCAAAGTAATCTAAAACTCGATTGTATGCTTCATATCTACCTATTTTTAACTGTTAATTGTTTCCTTGATACCACTTCCCAATCCTATTTTAGCTCAGGTTTTAACCAAATCTTTGATCACAATGTGTATGCCAAACACTCCACCTTTTTCTTCTTAGCAAAATTCACACAGATACTGTGCATTCCCCATAATCATTCACCAAGTCATTCCAGATGAATAACCATGATGCATTTTTCTCAGAGCGCATAGGTTTTTTCCAACATCTACTCATGCATTTGTAGATGGGTATATGAGCCCTTTTCATTTGTTTAGTACATGTATAATTGTTCTATTTTATTCACTTGCATCCTTTAATTGTGTAATAGCAAGCAGACTAATGAAAAGAGCTCAAGTAGGAACTACTTAAGTCCTTACTTTGTAAACAGCAAGATCCCCTATTTAGAAGAAAAAGATACCAATTATTACTGCTTAAGGGTGATAGAACTAAGCCAAGGATTTCAGTTCTGGTAATCAGGCAGACTAGGACTGAAATCCTTATTCTAGACAAAGCCTGAAGCTCTGAATAGTCTAATGTGTTAATGTCTTCCCTGAAAGAGATCCTACAGTACCAAAACAAAACAAAAAAATCTTTACAGATGAAGTTGTTATTGACAGAGAGCACAGCTCTTTCAAAAAGTGCCTTAAAACACCTCAGAAAGGCTATTTGAGAGATGGAGAAATCAACACTTGGGGTTGTGCCAGAGAAAAATGAAAATCTGTGAAACTTGCTGGTTCAGTTCACTAAGATCACCAGGAGATCACTATCTGTAAAATTCAGATTCAAATAGCATGAGTGAAAGGTGAAACTAGAAATGAAAATTGAACCTAGGAGCTAAAACTGAAGCTAATCAACACCAGTATACAAATATTGAGCTACTGGGTGAACACTGTTAGAAAAATCTTGTAGCCATGAAGCTGTTTAAGAAAGTCTTGGGCTACATGATCAGAAATGTGGTAAATACCAAATTGACTGCAAATTAACACCAGTGTTGTTGAAATTTCTACTCACTTGCAATAGAGATATTGCACATCTAGATACATCAAAATTATGCCTGAAAAACAGCTGCCAGGACTGGAGAGAACAAACTTTACCCATATGCCCAATATATGAAAATGAGGAAAGGCAGCTGCAAGCTGCTTACAGGGAGCACTTACAGGAGTGTGCACTTCTCTAAGTTACACAGCTCAGTATGGTTTTGGGGACAATACATGGTGGTAATAGAAGGATACAAAAAAAGGAACAACTAGAAAAGACCAAATAATCAAAGGTGCTGGTGCTATGCAGACATGCAGCAAGCAAGCAGCAAACTAAAAAATTCCATTTCCTAGGAGGGAAATGGATTGATCAGGACACAGATAATTTAGGCACCAGACTTCAGACATAAAACATTTCTTTCTCTATTTTGGAAAAGGCTGTTGAGATTGAAGGGGTCTGAAGAGGAGAAATTAGGGAGGAATGGTGGACAGGAGTGTGTTGCTAAAGTACTTTAAGGGTTTCCTAAAGATATCAGGCCAGGGACAAGTGTGCTCTCTGTTTATCTATAACATAGGTAGACTGAAGCTAGAAATTGAGTAAATATTGCTACAAACCTCTGTCTTCTGGAAGATTTACCTATGATTAACCAGAGACAATACCTTCTCCAATTTATATTGGGGTTTCTTACCCAGAGGGCCAACAAGAAGAACCAACTTCATGGTTTTGTGATGTATATTTTTGTCCTTTCAGATCTGCACAAGAGATATCCAAACTGCTCCAGAACACACAAAAAAAGCCCTTGAACTTTCTGAATAAAATAACAAATATGCAAAAAAGATTTTTAAAATTACCACAGTACTTGAGTTACCTCACATAAAAAACCGTGAGATAAAGTGTGGAAAAAATAGGAACAAAGACAATGACCATGCAATGACATAAACATTCATTTACATGCTAATTTTTAGAAAACGTGTACAACATGACAATATTCGGATTAAAGTGCATGAGAAGTCTGACTTAAACTAGGAGACACTGATGCTCAAGTGAAGAATATTTTTGTGAGACTAGAAATATAACTTATAACATCAAAGAACACTCATGAAACTGCTTCAGATAATTTCATGTAACTGACCAAACATAAGCAGTGACACTGTGATCTATCAATAACCTGGGTGGAAGGAACAGTGGAAAGGTGATCTTGGTGCTGTCCACTCTTTCTACCACTTTAGTAGTTTGCCCCCATCAAGCTCTCATCCCTCTGTTGACTTTCCTTACGCTGACGGTGCACCAAGGCTGCTTGGTGCTCTTTGCTCACTTTACAGCAACAGCTCCCAGAGGTTCCAGTGGGCTGTGATGCTCCCAGCCTTGCACATTGGCACAGACGCAACCTACTCTTTTACCTCATTCTTCCTTTCACAAAGCTCTGATGTTTACTTGGACTACCATCTTACCATCTCTAGATGGCAAACCAATGGAACTATTCATAAAGCAAAAATAATGCCCAAATCCTAATTCACAAGGGTTGGGGTCTTTTTTTAGGTAACAAAAAGAAAGCATATCCCAGCTATTCAGATTTTCTCATGAGCTGTGCATTTTTTTAACATCTTACAGTTCTTCAATAAGATTTTTGTTTCTCTTCTTCCCACACATCTTGCTTTAAACATCAGATGCAAAGGCCCTTGGCCATTTTCTAAAACCCCAGAAAAGTGAGCAATGTAGATTTCATTCTTCCTGTTCTTTGTTTCATTCTTTCTTTGAATTGTTTTCTCCACCTTCACATTTTTCTCTCCCTCTCCAGTGATCCCCGAGGTAAGATTTATGTTTATTACTGATGTTTTATGATTAAGACATTGAACTTTGGTCACTGAATTACTACTATCCGTAGGCTGAGAAATCTGTCAGCCAGGCATAAGTCTCCAGGGGACCTCCCACAACCAGGGTGCCGACTGGCACCGAACCCAGATTTTAACCCTTAAACAGTAGCATCCCCAAGTGGTCCTATTTATCACTGCAGTCCTCTACTTGAAGTTTTTCAGGTACTATTTAATTGGAAATGTAAATTCCAGTAAGGTGCCTCAGAACCAGCCAGTACACAGCAGTCTGCTGAACATAGCAAAGAACCATATATATCTGATCATAGGTAAAAGCAAAAATCTTCTAATTTATGTCCAGCCATTGCACATATCATGTGTGTATTATAAAACTCATACCTGTATGAGCAGGGATGTTTTTGAAAAACACATTTGACAGGGACAGGGAAAATCAGACCAAAAGAAAATCAGACTATTGGAGAGCCTTTTATTATTTTAAGAAGAGAAAAAAGGTTCAGGGGGTCTTCTGAGAAGATTAGGTTCTACAGCTACTCTGGCTTTTTTACAAGATCTTGACTCATGGAATATGTACTATAGCAACCATCAATTTTTAATCTGCCTTTTGATTGAAGTTCGCATACTTAGAAACTACAGTCCACCGTATCTATTGGATTAGAATTCTAAATCAAATATTCTTGCCTGTCATTTTGTTCAAAGAATGAAAATTCAAACAAATTCCCAGAAAATATGCTGAGCTTCATTGTGACCTACCATACATATAGGAGTATTTTTTAGGTATGCAAAATACTGAACAAGAAGCACATCCCAAGTGCAGTTCTTCAACCCAGCTCTTTGCAAAACAACCTGAAACTGCGTTGACTGGGATTGTTTCCCCTGTTCCATAAAAGATCTTGAACACTGAGGAAAGCTGAAGTAATGGGATACAGCAAAATGTTGCTGGAAGGGCTAGAGACTAGAAGGAGTGAGAACAGCAGACAAATGATGCACATCTAACATAAATGCGTGACGCCTGCACACACCCAGTTCCCTCTCACTCCAGAGCAAAACAGCCACATCAGCACAAGCCCTGTGTCAGTGCTGACTCAGCGGGGGAGGATGGAGGGTGAAGGATGCGCAAGACTGACAGGGGAACAGACAGAACAGCACTTCTGCACGTCACTTCTGTATGGGATGAAAAGAAGGAATTTTCTCCTGTTAACACTGGAGCCCTCCAGTAACTCCTAATGCTGCAGCACCGGAGATGAAGGGTTGTTAATTAAAGCAGCCCATCTGCAAATCAGTGCAACTCATACATCAGCTTTAACTTCAGCAAGAGATTACAAGCAGTGCAGAAGAGAACAGATGAGCACATTTGTCCTCTCTGTATCAGCATCTCAGCAGACTGGATGCCACAGAAGCCCAAAATGGTTGCATGGCTTTACTCATCCCTTTATGCTTCCTACTCCCAGTAGGCCCATGGCGTCTCTTAGCTACTTTTCTCCCTAGTACTCATGTTCCAATAACTGAATTAATCTAGCTGAATTTTACAACAGATGAATACTTCCACTGTTTGTAAACACTGAACACTTGAGACAAAGGAAATCACCAAACTCCAGAAACCCCAACCCAATCCCCAGAACATAAGTGCCTTCTCTGCAATTTAAGGGCTAAATGCTGGGGTCCTTCCACAGAAGCAACCTAAGGGAAGTCTGCCTTAGTATCTCTGAATCCAATCCTTCATGAGCAGCAGTCATCCCAGAGTGTGAATGTGTTAACTGAGACATGACAAACCCATGTAACACCTCTTGCTGATATTCTGTTATTCTGTGGTTAAGGCTCATGAGGAATTTTGAAAGGAAGTTTATTTTTCCAAGCTGCCAAGTGCTGACTAAGATGTGGAGCAGCTTTCACTTAGGCAAATGTCTTAACTTTTGTTAAGGCTCTTGGACAGACTATTACTGTGACATTTACAAGAAAAGCTGTGTAGATACATTTGGCTTAAGCTATTCAGGGAAAGATCACATTGTATGTTTTAACAAATAATGGACAGTTATGGTTCAGCACAAAAAGAGAAGGCAGGCTTTCATCTCGACAGCTGCCATCTCCCCTTCTCTTGGAAGTTCTAAAAATATTTGAGAGGTCCTAAACAACGTTCCTCAGAGGTTATCGACACTACCTCAAACACAGAGGTTGTATTCTGTATGACAAGTCAGTTTTATGTATTTTGACCATCTGTGTCTGCTGGTCACATGAAGTGGATGATTCTGAAAAAGTCAGCAACTGTCTTAGTGAAAATACACATTACGATAGAATGCGTCACACAGCAATGAAAATTAATCGTGTTGCTAAAGAAATGGAAAATACACAATAAACACATTACCTGAAATTAAAATGGGTTTTGACAAATCTCTAGAGCTTTTAAAGTTGTAACAATGATTTCCTATTTATATGGACTGTTCGAATTCTCAGGTGATTCCCTGTGGAGAGCTGTATGAATACTTTTTCCAGAGCTGAGGAAAGGAAAATAGATAGCTATAATGGAACTGCAGGACCAGCCAAGCAGTAGATTGATTCAACAGGAGAAATTCAATGCATCCCAAAAGATTTCCCGGGATTTGCTCTCCTGCTGCTTAGGGCACAATTTGTTGTAATGAGAAACTGAGGATTTTGTTTCAGGTGTGTCAAAGCTTGTAGTGATGACCTGAAGGTATAAAGAAAAAACAACTGAAAATCTCTCTTAAATAATGCTTTTGGATGAGGTACAAGCTCTTCAAGGTGCAAAAGAGGTCAAATATCTCATGTAAATAGCAGTCCTTAAGACACACTAATTGAATGCACAGTAAAACCATTTCCTTCATCTCCAAAGTCCTGCATTAAACAGCTCGAAAACTGCAGTACACTTCAGTAAGCAAAACAGAGAAATCTTTACTAAATTACCTGGTAAATTGCATTTAGTCTCACTGTAATCTCTGTGCTTGGAATGTCTGCAGAAATATCCTCAGTTTTCAGTGGTGAAGAACTGAGTTAACAAGTTATAAAATAAAAGAAGAAGTGAGGGTTTCATTGTACTTATTTTATAAGGGAACATGTAAACAGGCAGACTACGCTGCTTGTGCCACACAACAGAAGGGTGGCAGGAAGCGTGTACTGCTGCAGTACTACCTAAGCCCTATTTGAAAGGTTAAGAGGGACATGCATGATGTGAATTTCACCCTGAAGAAATGTGAGAACTTGTAGGCACTCAAGCCCTCCTCTAAGGAAAGTTATAGTCCTTGTGAACACCGAGCTTCTCTACAGACTTGGTATACCACAGCCTCTGCAGGTTTCTTGCTAATCACTTTATAGCGAAAGCTCTGAAATGCTGAGTTGTTTCTCAAGTAAAGCCCAGAATTTTCTTTCAGAAACAGGCTGCCAGATGAAATTTCCTTGGGCAAATTGCTGAATGCTGATGGCATCCTGGTTTGATTAGGGAAGATATGTAACATCGTAGATGCTAATATTCACAGCAGCAGATATTGTTCAGCACTAGCATGCCCCACACTATGTCATCACACTATGTACTGGAACACCACATGGTGCAGAAGAACCAACAGAGAAGAAATGGAAGCTCTAAAAATATCTTACCAAGCATGAACATTAATCTGCAAATGACATTGTATCTGGGTGTTCAGAAGAGGTTTATGTTCAGTTACAAACAATGAAAGTATTCAGAACCCAACGACTTAAGTTTTTTGGAAGGTAAGCCAAAGCAGTCAGCACATGCACAGGAGCAAGTACTGACCAGGAGAGCACTGCTTCACCACCTTGGCCCCTTCACAAAATAAAGATGAAGGTCTTTTTCCTTTCCAGTTGCAACTGCATTTTGCAAGATAGTTTTTTTCTTCGAGTATACAGAGAAAATATATTATTTCAGCCAGCTACCTACCCCTCAAGCTTGATCTAGCTCAGCATAAAACACTAATACTTCATGGCAATGAAATCTGAAAACATAAAGTCATTTTCTGATAAGGGATGGGGCAGCATCTGAACACATGAAACAGTGAAGAGCTAATTATCAGTTATGATTATATTTCCTATTATCATATTATTTGCTCTCAGCCTGACTGTGGAAGCAGGACAGGAGTTCTGCCTCATCCATTAACCTGGAAAGCAAAGCAAGATGTATGGCAAGAAATAAAAACTGAAAGATGAAAACCAATCTCTGCTTTCATTGGGACAACCCCCTCTGCCCCCATCTTTGGAAACAACTGAACCAATTTAATTTCTTACCTGTATGGTCCCAGAGTCCTGCTGCCATACTGCAAAGCTTCTTCCCAAAATTCAAGGTTGATACAGGCATCCATAGCAAAGTCAAGCATTTTCAGCTGATAGATATTTGTGTCTGGAAGATGACCCGTGTTGCTGCTCAAGAGATCCTGGCATCTTGCCAGAACCAGGTCCCACTCTGTTATTAGCCATAGTTAAAAGAAATATCTTTAATCGAACAAAACCACAAGTTCTAAATGTTGTTAGCAAGGAGAAAGAGCTACAGGGCATGAAGATAAAAAAGCTGCCACCGTTCCAGACTCCATTTCAATTTGTGAAAACACACTTGAACTCAGAAATGGTACCTTAGGTAACTATGCTTTGTTTATATTTAGCAAAACAGGTTCTAAAGAAAGCAGTATTTCAGCAATAAGGGGTAAAAGAAATGTGACAAAATGAAAGGATATTTTAATACATAATCAACTAAATTTCAAATGCTTTTTATTTAGCTGCCGAAACATTATTGTTTACTTAAGATACTTCTCCAAATCCTATACCTGGGGGCAAGAACACATGGAAACGTGTCTTAACAAAATGTCTCAGCTGATTAAAAAGAAAATTTTTTTTTATATATTGTAATAATGACACATACTTTTAAGATGCTCAAGATTTTGTTTAGAATTTTCATTAAGTTAGAAACCTTTTTGCAACTAATTAATTTTTTTTCTCCTTGAACATCTGCAAAGAGTATATTTTTTCATGTACAACTGCATGTTTCATGCATGAGAAAGAAAAGTGTAACAGTTCTGATGTCTAACTGCAGCTGTGGATTAAGGATCCTGGCAGTAAAGAAGATTTATTTTTTTTTTACCTCCAATGCTACAAGAAGATTCTTTTGTGTGTGTTTGAAAGAGAGGAAAAGTAAGCTGGGACTTGAATTCATTTTACTTGGATATTCCTTACTGCAAATCACTTATTTTCAGTATGTTTTACACTGGTTTAACTTCCCCGTGGACCAGAGTGTTCTCTTGGGTCACGCCTAAGCTGAACACCAATACTCTCAGATTTTAAATGAGTATTGTCATCTAGGACTTCATGGGAGTCACAGAATGCAAGCAGTTGAAACACAAAAAGGATACTATATACACCAGTAAGAACAAATCAAATAAAAAAAACAGACTCACACTAAGACAAGTAATAACATTGTTTGTGTCACAGTCCTTTCCACACCACCAACACCAGGAAGTTCAACAGTTATTTTCCAGACATTACTGAAAATACTATTCACCCCAATCCAGCAATGGATTTAAGTGCATATTGATAACCCTGTGATGAAGTAATTAGTCCTTCCTGAACATGGGAATATTTACATACTTAAATTTAAGAATGTGACCATGTGGCTGGGCCAGGATTTATAGCATGGTTGTTACAAGGCTAAACTAATTATTTGTGAATTGCTCTCATGCCCTCGGATTGAAAGAACCATATAAGGGAAGGAATGTGTTATTATAAAATTGCACCTTAACCTTTATATCTCTGGCAAACATCCATGTATTCTTTACAACTGATTAAGGACAGACAAACAGAAGAATGAGGGATATTATTTCCACTTGATACAATTTTAATAGAAAGTACGAAGCAATGACATTCTTGAAAGATTACCATTTTAGCTGACGTATATACTATTTGTCTGCTTTTACTTCTCATTATACTGCTTTGTTCACTCACTGGCATCTAAGAGCAGATGGGCTACATCCAAAAACTGTTGGGACTGAAATTTCAGGTCCGTAAATTGCACACTAGAAAACCCAGTATCAGCTGCAACAGGACAACAGAGTAGCTGTCTTAGACCTGCCCAAGACTAGAGAACCAGCCTTCAAGCAGTTCCACTACTGTTGTGGGGCCCAAGAAGCAGATTATTTTCTCCACAATAATCCCCCTGCACTGGGCTTTAGCATCTCAACTTGTATGCTTAAACCGGAATTTGGAATTTGGGTCTGAGACAGTTTACTCACAGATATTTCCTCACATTCTCTAACTCCATACTTAGCATTGCAGCACTGCATCTATTATAACCAGTAGCTCAGATTTTGGAATTCATGTACTGTACTCGCCACTGCATGAAAATTAGCACTGGTATTATTGTGCAATGGAGGGAAAGATGGCACATTTCAAACAGCCCATGTACAAGAACTGAAGCTGAACAGATGATGAGGATGTATTTTTCTCAATCAACCCTGGTACCTTTTACTACAAGGTGTTGATTAATTTTAAAATATCAGTTACATGAGTAACCTTAAAGACCCTAGCCAATTTCAGTAGGTGTAATTTGTCCTGAAATTAAATTTAGGGACATTAAATAGTACCAGTATTCTGTTTCCATACTTTTGATATAAAAATTATTAGACCTGCATGTTACATATCTATAATTTAACTTCCAGATTAAAACATGGGCCCTGAAATATAACTGAATGTTTTAAGTTCTATTTCAGAATCATCTGTCTCAAAACCGTGACTACAGAGGAATTTAAGACAGTGCAGATACTATATGAAAATTCAGTGAGTTGAGATGAGTTTTTCCCTTTTGCTAGCAAATAGATCACTCTAGTTTATATAAAAACAAACTCAGATCTTTGCAAACTTGTTCTTTACACTGCTGAAAAGGAGTACTGAAAGATTTCATTCTCACTAACTCCAGACAGCCCATGATTCTGAAACTGGTAGGGCATCTCACAAAATTGCCCAAATTCACTCAGTAAAATTCCACTGAACAGACTAAGATGAGAGATCAATATATTTGTTATCTTCTAGTAAATACCTCTACCTCTTTTCTGCTCGTCTTTTCTTGGGTGTTGCTGCTCATTAGGTTTTTTGATTGGATTGAATGATGTCCATTAGGATCCACTTCTGTTTATTAGTGCAAGGTCATCTCATTCAATTTGCTTAATTATAAATTACTATAATAATAATTTATTGTAATGATTATATAATGCTTTCAGTGAACCTCAATGTGATTATGTCTGTTATTGTCATTGCTGAGCAAAGAATGAGAACCTGGAAATGTTCACAATGGGAGTAATGGGACAAAGAATTCAACAAAGTTTCAGATTAAGCATTCTTTCATTTAGAAGTGGATTTATATGAAGTGGTGGACTGCCACTGCAGAAGTCTAAACCTGAGCTAAAATATACTTTCACATCCTAGGTACCTACTATCCCTGCCCTGAAACATTTCCAGTCCAAGTAATGAGAAACTATGGTTCTTAATATCATTAAGAATATTACATGGTTTAAACATCAAATTACTTAAAAATCCAATTAAAAATAATATTAAAATGTAAACTTCTGGGACATAAATCTCAAAATATGAGTTATGGACAATTGTTTTCACAACTGATTGGCAGACTGCTTGTAGCTTGTCACTGAAAGGATACCTTCTTTTGATTTTGGGTATTTAATTTTATTTACAGCATCTCTGACTTCTTTCCAGGCTTGCTCTTCACCAGCCAATTTCTCAGCATCCTGGTAACAGGAACAAAAGCATTTGATGAGAAAAACAGTAAACTGAGAATGTACAGTAATGATGAAAAACAGGGTAGAAAGAGAACACTGACAAAAGTGGCTTGTGAGGTTTGTATCACTACTTTCTTGTGAAGGCACAAAACCTGTTTTTACCTGGTATTCATAAGCTGTGTTTGTAAGCAAATAAGATGATAGCAAGAAAAATGAACGCAAAGCTGGACTCATTGAATACTCAAACCAGATATTAGGTTTGCAACACGAATTATGATCACTCAGAAAGGAAATAACAGCATGCAATTTTTACTATCAAAATGCATTGAGCAGATCAAATCCTCACAAAGACCTGCTAACTAATACTTAAGAGATCCTCAACCTCATGATAGAAAGGATTTAGCAAATTATTTTGATTAACCATGTAATGATTTACAAACAGTGGGAGACTACCTTCATCCACTCCAGATCTAAGCACTAGCTTACAGAAGGCTACTGCTGAAAAAACCTTGAACTTGTTTTTTTCTTGTAACTCATTGCTATTTCTCCCCTATTCCATCAGACTCTATAAACAGTTTTATTTTCCCATTGCTTTGTCATAAGGAAGGCAAAAATGATTAATGGCTACAGCAGTAAGAGAAAGTTTCCCTTTTCAACTCTCTAGCAGTGAATAACTGCACCTTAGGCAAAACACTTGGAACAGATTTATTAAAGCATCTACAGACACAGCCAAGCATCTTGAGGGATTTCCAAAAGCATCTAGATATTTGATTTCCATCGCTATAAGCACTTAAATACCTTTACAAATCTGGCCTTTAAGACACTGCAGTTCATTATCTCACTCTCTCCTTAAAAAAAGGCCTTTCATGAGTATTGTAAGGCATGAGAACTGTAAATGCAAATTCTTTCAGGAATATTTTAAAAACAGTTCTAAAAAGTCAGCCTTCAGCAGAGTTGAAGGCCTGGAACAAGAAGATGAATGAACAGAGAAGGTGTGAGAGAATCTAGCCAAGAAATTTGTAACAAACAGATGCTCACTAGGCATCACAGGAATACCTCTATTAAAAAGTCTGTAATCTGGATCTGTCTAGAATCTGTCTAATTTTATTATTCCATTGCTCCTTATTTACCATAAATTTAGACCAGAAAATACTTACATTGAGAATCCACACACACCTTTACATTTAATTTGCATTTTTTTCTCTCCATTTGCATGGCAAGAAACAGCAGATGTTTGTGTGTTTCTGGGATGATTAAATCAAAATTAAATCAATATTGGTCTCAGCTGTCTGACCTTTCTTTAGGGCCTTAGCAGGAAGGCAGTCTGACCCCGCTGCATTTGGCACATGTACTTCCCCTACAATTAGTTCTCTGATCAAAAGATCACCTGGAAATAATTTTATGCATAGCTGAATTTGCCACCAGGAAACATAAGGTGAATGTTAGGACAAACAAGATCATACTGTAGAAATTTTATCAGCGCAATTAATGTACATAACCAGCCCTCCTGAGCTTTGTGAAAGGTTTACACAGAATCTGTTAGCTTCAATGTAGCAGAATCACAGAATTGTAGGGGTTGGAAGAGACCTCAAGAGATCATCGAGTCCAACCCCCTTGCCAAAGCAGTTTCCCTAGAGCAGGTCGCACAGATCAGCATCCACATGGTTCTTGAATATCTCCAGAGAAGGAGAGTCCACAACCCCCCTGGGCAGCCTGTTCCAGTGCTCCGTCACCCTCAGCGTGAAGTTCTTTTACACGTCAGTGCAGAACCTCCTGTGGTCCAACTTGTGACCATCACCCCTTGTCCTGTCCCTACAGGCCATTGAAAAGAGGTTGGCCATCTCCCTTTGTCTCCCACACTTCAAATATTTATAAACATTGATGAGATCCCCTCTCAGTTTTCTTTTCTCAAGGCTGAACAGCCCCAGCTCACTCAGTCTTTCCTCACAGGAGAGATGCTCCAGGCCCCTAATCATCTTCGTGGTCTTCCGCTGGACTCTTTCCAGGAAACCTCCACCAGCTTTTATGGGTCTACAGAAAATTCTGACCTCAGTCTGTCAACCCATAACAATCTGTCTCTAAAACATCTTGGTAGATCAGTGCTGTTCAATGATTGATCTAAAAATAAATCTGGACTGTAAGATACTAATAATGATGTCTGTGAAATTCTAGGTTTAAGGAGATACCTGAAAAGTTCTTTCAAACTTTTTTTTTCCCCTGGCACAAGTACAATTCTCAGTATTTCTGTAACATGCTGTAAGCGCTACGACTAAAACCTCAGAAACATGGGAATTGGGACAGATTTATAAGTGAAAGAAAAACAACTATATACTGAGTTATAGGCCAATGACTGATGCATCCTTAGGGCTCACTTTGTGAGCACTGGGACTGATGGATGAAACAAGTTAAAGTGTTCTTTGACGTGGAAATAATCTTTCTCTTTCTTTTACAGTCCTTTGAGTCACTTTCCACTGTCTTCTAGCATTTCAATTAACAACATGGAACAATGCAAGGTTGGGGTTTCCTTTGGCCTTTACACTGATTTGTAGGGTTAAGTCATCACTGCCTTCATATCCAGGTAGAGTATAGGGAGTGTCTGTAGGACCAATAATCTCCCATCTCTCTCTGGATTCATGGAATTTATCCCTTTTCTAAGAGACTTTAGAATGGAGGGAAATGGGCAGGATGCCCAGCTCTTGGAAGGATTTAAGTCACAGGTTTCAATGAGATGTTTTCCGGGTTCTCAAGATGAGGCATTTTGGGGATTGGCTTTCCTAAGGACAAGCAAAGACCTGGCTAGCTGGGCCTTTTGCACTTCCACTGCTCTTCATAAGCCTTCCACACACCCTAGTTCCAAGGCATGGCTGCTGCTTCCAAGCAGGCAGCTAAGTAGATGCTGCAAAATACCCAGGAGGGCTTGTCATTGAGAATATTTCTTCCTTCCAGCCTAATAAGATTTTTCTAAATAAGTTGTTCCTCTCCTTTGGACAATGCCCTGGAAGTCACGGACGTGTGATATGACTGAGCCAGCTAAAAAAAATACAAAGCTGCATTGAATTTGGAATTATGGAAGTAATTCAAGTGATTAATAGTTACACCAAACTTTAATTTATTCTGAGAACATGGCAGTAGCAGCTATGGGAGACTCAGCTTTCCATGGAGTAACACTCATTCAAAGCATCTCTTTTAGGAACATGTTAACAGCCAAACCTCCAGGTGTGCAGAGATGCCAACAAAAAAGGCAGGCAGGCTTTTCTCATCTGTAGCTGAAAAAAAGGAGGCAGCTTTTGAAAAGAAGGGTTTGTGGCTTTGCCTAATTATTTTCCTTATTTCTAACATTGATGCTAAACATAAGAATCTGTCCTACAGAAAAACAAAATATTTGTGTCTTAGTCAAAAAAATAATTAGACTGGATACTCTAGTCAAAAAATATACGACAACCTAATTATGGCTGGAACTGGTATGCTTTACAGTTCAGTTTTCACACATGGGAGCATGCAGGAGAAAATGGAGATTAGAAGTGTTGAAGGCTCATAGGGAGAGTAAAAAGACAGCTGCAACACACACTTTTACATGGCAAGAACACAACCTCACAATACTCCTAATAACAGTATGGTGTGTTTACCCTTGCTGGAAGTCAGGTGTCCCCCAAAGCTACTCTATCACTCCCCTCCTCAGCTGAAAAGGGGAGAGAAAACATAATGAAAGGCTCATGGATTGAGATAAGGGCAGGGAGAGATCACTCACCAGTTCCTGTCATGGCCAAAATAGACTCAACTTGGGAAAAAACCAATCTATTACCAAACAAAACAGGGTAATGAAAAATAAAACCAAAATTTAAAACACCCACCCACACACTCCTTCACTCACTTGGTTTGCAAAGTTCCTCACATCTTTTCACCCCTCTGTCTGGCTGAAAAAGGTTCCATTAGGTTTTGTTTCCCACCTTCTTAAATACATTATCACAGAAGCACTACCACTGCTGCTGATTGGCTTGGACTTGGCCAGCAATGGGTCCATCTTGGAGCCAACTGGCACTTGATCTATGGTATCTAGGGAAAGGTTCTAGCAGCTTCTCACAGAAAACACCTCTGTAGCCCCTACAAGCAAAACCTCTCCATGTAAGCCCAAAACATGCAGGTGCAATTGGAGTGCCCAGACAGGAGGGCAAAACAAAGTCTAAAGTTTTTGATGGCCGGTATTTTCTCTTCTAAATACAGAAATTGGATACAAGAGTGTAATCTTAATACCAGAGAATGTCAGTTTTACAACAGTAAAAGCCTATAAACCATGTCTCAAACAGAAATTAAGAGTTTAATATGAAATATTATTGGGAATGATATTTTTGCAAGACAGAAAAATCACACTAAGTAATCATAATAGTTCCTTCTGGACACAAAATCTATGACTATATAATGATAATGCACTGAAACAACAGCATATAATTCTGTTCCTTTTTTGTGGAAGCTTTAAAAATATCTTTAAAAAGGAAGTTTTCTTGACCGCAATTTTTTAACACTTTAGAAGCTACAGATGCCTCAAATATCTGAATATTTCATATCAATTGCCATCCATGGCTTACAACTTCATTAATTTGTAAAAATTTATGTAGCAACTACAGACGTCCATCTGACAGACAGTTCTGACCAGTTTGATTGTTGGAAGTTTTCTTAGGTTTTGTTTGAAGGTGTATCAGAGCTCAGACACATTTAAATTAGGGCACGGCATTTTAAAACAGATCTCAGATACATTATACTCTCAAAGCATAATTAACAATTTTCTATTTCTGCTTCTGTCTGAAAGCACAGCAACCACTGAACACATTCCTAGTAAACTCAGTAACTCATTGTTTTATACTTGGTGGCAAAAGGAAAACATTAAACAAGTAGAAGATATCATAAGTCTTTTGAAGCTTCATTTTCAGTAAGAAGAAGAAAAATATTGGTGAGAAAATGTGACATGGAAGCTGTGATAATGCAGTGAAACTGAATTTTGACAGGGTATGAAGGCCACTGGGCAATCACAGGTGCGTGCAGCTACAGGCACAACAAGAGAAATGCCTGAGGTCATCTCTCATAAGATGTTTTCTGTCTTTCTCATGTCCATAGATAGTTTGTGTTCAGGTTTGAAGCTACAGTTGTGATGGGACAGCAGTTTGTGACAGAGGACTGTATCGCTGAAGCGATGTACAGCTGGGAAGCACAGGCTGTTGTGAAGCAAACTGTGGTACCAGAGTTTGACTCCATGCTGGAACCTGGCCTGGATACATATTTGAACACTGTGTGAAGTTAAACTCAGAATCAGATCCCTCGTCTCTTATTATGAGGGCTGAAGTATATAGAAGCCTGCAGCTTCAGTTAAGAATTTCAGTTCCATTCACTCTTTTATGCAGAATGTTCAGTGCACATAGCCCTGTCATGATTCAAGGTTTACACGTGATTTCTGAAGTTTCAAAGGCTCCTCTGCTCTACCTCATGAAAAATGCCAGCTCTACAAATGACAGTTCAACTACACTTTCCAACCCACACAAGATTGTCCTCATGAGGATTGGAGCTGTCAGAAGAGAAGACCTTTTGTTTCTTTTATATGGTCCTGAAGAGGGTGGATGAGGCATACAGCAACTCCAGAGCTACCCTGCCTGCAAGCAAAACCAATGTTGTATTCCCTGTGAAGCTATTGACAGGGGGTGAACCCAACTTCTGAACAAATAGAATTTGTACTGCTCTCTTTTGAATTCTGAAAGTAAAAGAAGATACTTTGCAGTTGGATGCCATATTGCAGCTGTGCAGTGCATTGCTCAGTATTAGGCAGGCTACATTACCTCATATAATCAATAGAAGCTCTTCATGGATTACTGGCTCTGCCGTCTGTAAGTGCATAAAAACTGCATAGGCTAGTAATACTCTAAATTGTACAGGTATTAGAAAATATAACCGTTGTTCACACTGTTTAAGTGTTCTACTTAGGTATTCAAATCAAGATTAAAGTTTCCCCAGACCCTGTTTACAGTTAGTGTACGTTCACATAGTAGTATGAATAACCTTCCCTTAACATACTCCAACTGAGTTACATTACAATATTTACTTGGAAATATAAAAAGAGGCATCAGAAACAACTGTGTAAGATTTATTAAAATGTCTTTAATATGGAGAAAATTAAGACCAGCAAGTCAAGTTTAAGAAGTCAGTTTAATAAAATGAAATGGTACTAAGATAAGTTTATCCCAGTAACATCTTAGAGTTAATTAAGTCTTAAAGTTTAAAGTAAGAGATGAGCAGACAGACCAACAGTCCTCAACCACCCCAGCTGCAAGTCCAGTATCTGTCAGGCTCACTATTTTGCACATCAAAAATAGTCACTGTATTTCTTTCAGACCCATACTCCACTCTCACACACTGCAATCCCATGTCAGCTATCAATTTATGTGATTTTTTTTTTTTAAGCATACACTTTTAAACAGCCTCTTCAAATATCACTGCGCCTGTATATTCTGTTAGAGAGGCAATCCTAAAAACCTTTTATAGTGAAGCAAACTGACATCCCTCCACCTACTTACTTCTCTGCTTATAGATTCAAGAGTCACATTAGCCTTCTCTGCCAGGGAACACAATGTTTTCCATTTCTCTTCAGATACCCATGCTTAGATTCATCTGGACAAATGTAGACATTTGGACTACCCTTCTCTTTGACAAAAAGCCACTCTCCTAGTTCAACTTGTGTTATTCTAAAGCAGGTGTCTAAAATATGCCAGGCTTCAAAAACAGTCCAAGTGTGTCCATTTTTGTCCATTTTATCCATAAAGGTATTCTTTAATAAGCAGCTCAGATGCTGAAATTTACACTGTTGCAGTCTGTGGTTTGGTGAAACAAATCATAGCTGTAGATTCCTACTTCAGATATGAAATGTGTTCTACCTTTACAGTGGTGGTGCATTTTATTTCAATAGGTCTAATTTACCAAGCAATTACAGCTACTCTGTATTATGTACCTGTTCTCATAAATGTTTATTATGCTCTCAGTCTTTGTCATCCACAAATTTTAGTGGCAATGATTTTGCAATAACTTCCAAGTCATTCATGAAAATGCTGGGTTCTGTAGAAACAGGGTTATTATGGACACACTTTGAAACTATCTGCAAGTGTTATATATAACTGATGGTTATGGTGATTTAATGTTTAATTTTGTTCTCAGAACAAATTCCAGTAGCAAGAGGAAAGACACAAAAAAGTCAAAGCTTTCATTGGTCTTGAATGTCACCACCCAATAATGCTCACAGATCATTATTATTAAAGTTTTTCTATTTTACATGCACTATTTGTGATAAAAGCCTAAGAAAATAACATGCCAGACCATATTTTCTCTCTGAAAAAGCAGTAGACAAGGATGCTAGGCTACTGAGCAAGATAGTATCTAAAGAGATCTGTCAAAATATGAACAATTCACAGAGCTAAGCTGCTAAACTTCCCCATAGCATCTTGTCTGGACCTGAAGACTCTTCAAATGAAAGGCACGTGCATTGAACACATTCTGATATCATGTCAGTTAAGTGTTGGTAATTCTGGTTGCTGACCACATAGATTTTGAAACTAGGTTCCTAAAATACTGCCACTCCTTTTGGTGAAAAGTTTTTACCAGAAAAGGCTATCCTAGTTCTTTTCACTGACCTTTCTCCATACCATTTTACAAAATTTGTGTGCCTCATGCAGCTTGGGTCCCTGGGGATGATCAGGCCCAAGACCCCAGTGCCTACTGCCAGACAGGATGATGGAAGTTGCAGTTTATCCCATGAGCAACAGGACCAAGTTTTGTGCCTGTGATGGAACCACCCGTATAAACCTCCTAATTTCAGAAGCTTGTTGCTCCCTGCAAAATTTCCATCCACACTGCATAACTTACAAGCTGAAATAAAAATTGTTGGACCATGGGAAGAGCAATACACAGAACTTCAGTACTTATCAAGTCATATATAAGTCAGAGGATAGGAGGAAAGGAGGAAAAGTAAAGGAAATTATTTACAGATGAGCATCAGAAGAACTAGGCCCTTATGCCAGACCACACAAAAATTCTTGGCACATTTGTAATTCCATTGTAATTTCCAGCGTCTCTGCAAAAAAAACCCTGTGGGTAATTTGGTTACCTGAGGAAGGATACTGTTCAGTCTAAACCCTAGCAACTGTGAGGCTGGTATTTCAGACTGTCTTAGACATTACACATTTGAAACTGCAATCTCTAGGACTATCTTACCAATCAAACTGACAGCTGTAAGGCAAATCTGCTTTATTCCATAATTCTGCAACCTGTGAAGATACAGAGTGCTAGTGAGGACATTTAATGGCTTAAAAGATGTTTGAAATCCTCAGAATATTTAGGTGTTCACAATATATAATCCAATCCACATTCATCGGTGCACTGAAATATGTACTTAAGTTCAAATGCATGCATAAATCCCATTAAAGTTAATATGTATGAAAATGACATAACACTTCACTAAGTAGAGGCATAGTTATTTGCATATCAATATTCAATTTATGCCTCAGTGATTCGAAGAATTTGTGCTGACTGTATTTGTTCCCATATCTTCTAACTGAAGATATACTGACATGAAGTTAGATATTTATTTTGAACGCTAACATTAAAACAATTTAATAACTTAATGCATGATATATCACATGATGAAATGGCAATTCCTAGAGCGCTGATAAAAATTGACTGCCTAACTCATAAGCATGTTGTTGGAAAATTCAGGGTCACTGCTCAAATCCACACTGACCGGTCTAAGATTTTAAGATCATGAGTAAAAAAAGGTTGAATTCGTTTTGTACAACTGCAGCTCTTAAGAGAGCACAGTATTTGGACTTTCCTCCTCCAGAATTTTGAAAACAAATTCAATCATCCTCTAGTTGAATATTAGTTTCATACAATCAAAGGAGAGGTATGGAAATACCTTTAGAAGATGTACAGTGTTTTAGTCACTTTGACAACTTTTACTTTGGAGAATTATTGCTGACTATCCTCTAACTAGCACCAACTTAAACCAGAAAAAGTTCTTCTAGTCTTTAAGGGAAGCAGCTAGAGATATTACTTAAAGTAAATAAGTGCTTAAAAAGGTTTTTTTTTTCTCAGTACATTTCTAGTACTCTACTATTCTGATTCACTAATACGGACATTTTAGTCATTGTCACAAAAAACAGGAAAATGAACAGATCCCAAAGAATGAAGAGGGGTTGGAACTAGATGATCTTTGTGGTCCCTTCCAACCCAAACCATTCTGTGGGTGTATGAAAAGGACATTCTCAAAAATTTCATAGTATCATGGAAACTATTATAATGCCTTTGAATATGTCTCAGGGTCTTTATTTACTGTTTGAATAGCTACCATGCTGCTTGTTCCTCTTGACTACCATTGTTACTAGTTTTTAAGTGCCTCAGCAAGCAACAGTGACCAGCCAAGTTGTTTCAAACCAAGGACAAGTGGCCTGAATCACAGAATGTGCATTAAAAGTTAGACATCTTGTCTCACAAGTAAGCAATTGTTTGTGGGACCCACTGGAACAACATAATTTGGTGATACATAAGCTATATTGGATTTGCAATTTCCCAAAACAGTTCACTGTTCTAAAATATTTTTCCCAGACAGATGATGGGTGTCTCCCCTCTGAAAAGCATGCTTGAATTTCAACCCCTCCTTCTTCAAGTTTCTTTTGTACTTGAGGGTTGGAGTAGGGGAGGAGAAGCTCACTTTGCAGGGATCCCCACCTTCATTAACCAAATACAATGTATAGCAACCAAACTTCACAGTACCTTTCATCCCTATCAAATGTCTATAGATTCAAACTACTGCATTATTACACAGTAGCTGGAATCACATCAAAAGCTTTCATAGTTTGGAAAGACTTCTGTGCATGGGAATGATGCAAATTCTACATGAAGTTGTACACTAGAAATACTTCGAGTGTTAAAATTTAGCTGCTGAGATACTGTCAAAGCAAGTGCAGAAACTTTAGTTTATATCCAACGTTTGTGAACACTAATACAAAGATTCATGTCTTATTTTTCTAAAGTAATATGATCCAGCAACACATTTTTCTTAACAACTGTGGTCAGGTAAATCCTGGGCAGAGTTGTGATACACTGGTTTTCATGCTCCCCAATTCAAATGACTGCCTGCAGTGTAATCAAATGGCTTTCATACAATTCACTGAGCAATCTTGTAGAAAATAACAGGACATCCTGGAATGGGTCAACAAATTACACAGTCCTCACGTGGCTGGAGTAAATTCAGCCTTTTCAAGCCTGCTGCCTTTTACACAACAAAAGGTTCCTATTCATGTCTAAAGAGAAAACATAAATGCAAAATGTATAGCTGCAGCGTTAGTTACTGCATTGTGATGATATTAATTAAATTACTGGCACAAAATTAATATAGCATATTGCTTACTATAGCAATTTTTCAATCCAAGGCATTCAGTCTGCAGTTTTACAGTCTCAACAGTAATAGACTTCCTTGCTATTCAGATGAGCTCATTTTTGCTTTAATAAACATCAGAGGAAATTAGTTAAGGACTGGAACTGATTTAGGCACTGAAGAGCCTGATTTTGTTTTTCTTAATCTATGGTGCTTCCTACAAATTCAGCCAAAACCCTGAATTTTGAAGAATTACACTGTCAAAACAAGATTAGAATGAAGTCATGATACCTGATGACCTTGCTACAGGGTCCTAAATCAATCAATCAATCAATCAATCTTTGAAAAATAAAATTAAGAGTAACATTTGGCTTGGAAAGAGTGTCTAAGACTTCAGAGGCAGCTGACAGGAAAGTCATCTTTCTTCATTTAAATATGACAACTAGAGTGAAAGATGCACTTCCACAACGTGGCATGGGAAATAACACGTGTATTCTTTACAGTAAATTTCATACCAAGTTATTCTAAAGAATATTTCATTTGTTTAATGTCACCTGTATAATGGGCATTTCTATATTGAGTTTATGGAGGTCTGTATGTTACTTACCAAAGATCACAAAACAGCAGCAAAAGACAACAATCACCAAAATGTACTGCATGTATATCACACCCTAAAAAGGTGTAGTTTCTTCAAAACTGTCCCTGTCTGTTCCATATATGTACTTTGTACGTATGTATGTTTTGTAGTGTATGTATACAATATTGCTTTCCCTACTAAGACCTGGTTTCAGTGTACATAGATGTCCATTTCACCAAAGAAAAAAAAAAGTGAAATGGATCACAGAATATACTATTTGCCCAGAGAGGTGGTTGAGTCACCATCCCTGGATGTACTTAAAAGACGGGTAGATGAGGTGCTTAGTGATATGGTTTAGAACAGGAACGGTTGGACTTGATGAGTTTTAAGGTCTTTTCCAAAGTAGTGATTTGGTTACAGTATGTAGACAGGCCAAGGATATTGTTCAGGTCATAGATTTAAGGATGGGGCAGATTAGCAGATATAAAATTTCAAGCAGTAGATTCTATTTTTTTTTCCCCCAGATTTTTTTAACCTATTCTTGACCAATATAAAGTAAAACCATGATCTTATTTCAGGGCCCACTGTGCAAGTCTGCTTTACAAAACCTCTCACCATCTCACTCCTCTCATTTGAGTTATTAGAAAACTTGGGCAACAGACATAGAACTGAAGCTAATCAGTTTTTTAACCAAACATTTATATCTTCTGCATGTGTAGTACTTCATTCTTTTGTTTTCAAGGCACTGAATGGACAATGATTGATGTCAGAAAAAATATACTGTAAGAAAGGTAAGATTTATTAGCAAATTTTTCAGCTAAGAAAAATAAAACAAAGAGACAGCAAACTGACCAACATCATAAAGTATAAAGTGTACAGTCAGGATGGCCTTAGGAACCACAAATGTGCAGTATGAAAAAAAGTATATCCAGAAATGGGAGAGACACAGGATGCACTAACATGACAGGGCCTCACAGGAACCACAGTTGAAACGAGTTCTGTTTCACACTGAAGAATGTTCCTCTGGACTAGTTTTGGGTGATGTCTTCAACAGGGAATGAGTTTGGAGATGGGAAAAGCTTTTGCTGAAGTTACTTAAAAATGGCCTACTGCAAAAAAGATGGCCTAGCCAACAAAACTGTGTGCTAACCAAGATCCTCACGAATTTGCTGATAAAGAGGAAACAGTCCTTTTCCATCTTGTTTTCTTCCTCCATATTGGTGGTGTGACTCAGAATGTTTATACACTTTCTGTTTGTATTATTTATAAACCTGGCAGTGTCAGAATGACAGCTATACTGTTGTGCAGGTTTTTAGAGCACACAGAGTAAAAAGAGTACTCTTCTAAAGAGCTAAGAGTCCATCAGAAGAGAAAAGTGAAACAGAGGGAGCCAGTTATACAGCACGGCAGTCAATGTTGAAGTTATAATTAGCCCACGAATTGCTGATGTTCTCGTGTGGGCCTTTAAAGGTAAATGATAAATTTTATTCCTTGTCAGAAAGGGATTTAACTTCCATCCACAGAACTGATGAGAAAATGGTATTTCCACTCATTTTCTTTTCCTTTTTAATAGCCCATTAGTTACAATACACACTTGGGAAGATGAAGATCCAAGCTCCCATTTCTACTTGCTTTCTACTTTCTACTTAACTCTACTTTCTACTTACTAGAGCAGGAATCTAGAAGAAAAGATACAGGGAACTGTCTGTGTCCTATACTCACCTGAACCTCACCCACTGCATGAAGCACTGAAAGAACTATGCTGAAGTTTCCCTTACCCGGTTCTCTGACACCTAGGATAAAATACTGTTTTTGCTCTGAAGCAGATATTATTTTGTCCAAATTGGAAAAATTGGATTTTTGAACCGAAACAAAAGAATCCCATCCAGTACAGAAAATGTTACAGTTTAAAGTAGTGATTTTTTTTTTTTTTTTACTGAAATGGAATCTGAATTAAAATCTACTATATTTAAAGTAAATTCTATATTCATGGGATTAAAAGGATCAAACATCCTGGAGAGTAGAAAAATATACTGATAGACAGATCAAGAAAAGGCACCCAAAATCGAGATTGTTCCATTAGGTATATTGGTATTAGAAAACACCTTGACACACAAGACCTTATAGCTGAAAAATTGTGAAAGAGAATGTAGAGATTCAAGATGAGATAGAGCAACAAATAACTTCAATATATGTTCTGAAAAAAAAAAAAGTGAACTAGCCTCCCCAGAATCACTGCAGGAAAAGGTGTTTGGCAAATTATTTATCTGATCTGTTCTTATGTTTTAAATTACTCCCGTTTCTCTTAGCATGTTCTATCTTCTCTATTATTAATTTGGGGTACTAACCCAGAGCAAGGTTTTTCTTATTCCTGCTTATCTCTCAGCAGAGACAAAACAGTGGCTGCTATAGGAATGACACCGAAAAAATCTTTTTTTTTTTTCTGAAGGAAAGAAATCATAGCAGTAACAACTAGTTCTAATAATGGTCCAAGGAAGCTGAACATTCAGCAATGGGCACTTAAACGTAGCCACTACAGCCTGAATCAGGGATGAGAGCAGACTCCCTTCCCCTGTCAAAAAAAAAATGTTTCTGCTTAAAATATCTGCCAGAAGATTCACATTTCCACTTGGGTCTGAAAGGAATGAGATTTTTGCTCCACTCAGATGAGCACAAGGCTGGACTCCCAGCAGAGAACCAGACTCTCCCTCCTATGTCAGCTCCAGATATGAAATTGTTGGACCAAATAGATACAGGTTTCCTTATAAAGGATCCCTTGAACAGGAAAGGAGTCTGCATACAGCTCTGAAGTCACGTCTGTTTAGAAGAACAGCAGTATCTTTTCTGTGACCTTTGATGACCCAAGCAAACTCCATTTGACAGCTGCCAAGTCATGACCAGAGCACACTGAGGCAGTCCTGAAGCAACCGTGAGATGTAAGTTGTCATGGAAAAATGATGACACTCCATTTGTCAGTGTCTGATGCTCTCTGTGGGACTACCCTTTGATGGAAAAAAATTAAAATGTTGAAAAAGCAAAAAAGTCTCAGAAGTCACGTAAGACATGCTAAGAAGCTGAAGAGATGATGTGTTTGTTAATGATCAAGAAAGCCCAGAAATTAGAAGCAGTTGCTGTGGGTTTTAGTGTAAGTTTTGTCACTTAAAAAAAAAAAAAAAAATGTCCTTGGCTGTTCAGAAATACATCCCAAGAGGGTAAGATCCTCTGAAAGAGAACAAAAGAGTGTTAGATCCACTATTGGATTTCAGGAACTGATCCAGGTTTTATGTCATTACCAAATGTCTTGCCAGAAGGAAGGAACTGTTAATCAGCCAACCACCTATGGAAAAAATCAGCATTGCATCCCAGTGGGCTGCTAATTACTGCCACGGGCTTTTGTAGACTCTGGTTGTACTAACGTTGGGCTGAAAGGGTAGGTGGGTGAAATATGACTGAGGTCTGGCTTGACTTCCCTCCATAGATTTCTTCAAAGGCAGTTCTAGTGGAACAGCAGTAAAAAGATGAGGAATGAACAGACAGCTTCAAAAATAAACAGTTTTCAATTCGATCTTTTGATAGGGAATGGATTAAACCAGCATTTTATTGGAACAAAGTCCTGATCATTTTTTTTTTTCTTTTTTAACACACCATTAGTACCTTACTACTTCACAAGTACCTTAGAATCATCACTAGAGATACAGATGCTCCTACTTTATTCTCCACTTTGATCATGGGGTTTTATGTTCAGTTAGCTGTATGAACACACTTGTTTTCAACAGTCCTATTTAATCATCACTTCCTAGACTTCATCTTTTGAATTAATTCTGAGACCTCAACTTTCACACTTTACTTAGAAAACTTAGTGAGAGTGTAAACACCTGAGAAATAAATAAATTTGGGAAACTGGGACACAAACTTCTGGCACTTGGCAATTCAGCAATTTTAAAAGGCACTTCGTAACATAAGATTTTGTATTTCCTGTGTCCTAATAATATGCTCCCAGAGGGAGAGGTGATATCTTTGTACTAAAACCAGTACAGCAATCTGACATGAAGCCTTTACATACCAATTGAAAACAACTGACAATAATCATATTTTTAATGTACCAATGCCTGTGTGATTTAAGAACATGCTTGTCCAAGAGATTGCTGGCACCAAACGTGAAGATCAAAGGTGAAAATGTGTAAATTTCGTTCTTGGCCATGTTTAAGGATCTCTCACCCTGGTGAAGCAAACCTACAATGTACGTATGTGCTTGCAACAAATCTGATCAACTTATGTAGAGGGCCACTTACATTTTATGAAATTCCTAAACTCCAGTTCATAGAATCACACAGAATCATAGAAAGTCAGGAGTTGGAAGGGACCTTGAAAGATCATCTAGTCCCACCCCCCTGCCCAAGCAGTTGCATTGTTCCCTAGGACAGGAAAGAATGTCAAAACTTCTAGTAGGTTCAGGAACTTATTCAGTTCCTTATTCTTCTAAAAGAGCTGGTGGATATATGGAAGTGCAATACAAGCTAAAGAATTGTGACATTTCTATGTAGATATAGATGGCTTGGCTGCTGTTCAGGCGACCTAATTTTGAGAGTCCTTGAGATGGAAATTGGACATGTGATGTTCCCTACCAAAACTCAGGATGCAATATAAGTAAGTACTAAGAAAAGCAATAAACTGATTAAAGGAATAACGTACTTACTGGCATTATGTTATTATTAGCTTTGGCAACTATTAAATACTGGCAAAATATTGAAATTATTCTGATTCAAACCCATTGCTTTTGACCTTGTAATAAATAAAAGCCTTCCAAAAACTGAGCTAGACTAAAATACTAAATCCTGGCTCAAAAGGAGAAAGACGACTCACAATAAAGTGATTCTATAGGCACAAATCTCCCTGAAATCCTTGGCTGAAAGTGTAGAACATGAACAATTCTCTGGCTCCAGACCATGGAAAAAACTGTTCTTCATTTAAAATGTTTGTCATCAATGTAATCCCATCTTTAATTATAATTAATGTAAGGGGCTTTTATGTGCTGGAATGGTAATATGTTGCCAAAAGTTCAGTTTTTAGGAAAGCACACATGCCCAACTTACAGTGGAGATTGATCTTAAAATCGAGCAAATAATAATGTGCAAAGCTGTCAGAGATACAATGAACTGAAGACATTACAGTAGCAATAACTTAACATACTGACAGTCGGGAAATATTTTATAAGTGGATTTTAGAAAGATATATTTTTTCCCTCGTTTCATTGCGGCTTTTCTTTTTCCCCTTTCTAACTTCAGTCAAAATCAGCTACAAATATTGTTAAGATCTGTAGCTAGTGCCATCTAATTTGGCAGTAACTGTACTGCCAAAAGGTTCACCTTAATCTTATTTTAACCAGTTCACACAGATGTGTTAGCAGTTGCTACTCTACCCTTTGTAAATCAGCAGACAGGCTGCTTGACCAGTTGCTAAAAGAGACTGGCCAGTATTACGGCATGAGATCTTAGTATCAAAATGCAGCTGACACTGATGCCCAGGCACCAGGACTGATTTGAGATGCACAAGTCCTGGTAGCTGTCATTGTTTGCCTTTGCCATATTACAGCCTCAGACCAAGACATTGTGCAAATGAACGGTGTACACTTAGGCAGTGATTAAAGAAGATTCTTACGGTGTATGACGTTGCCATATATAGCTAGAAAGACCAAGTGACTGTGAATTTTAAAGTCATTGCTGCTGTCAGAGTGAATTTATAGAGTTGTGATATGAAATATTACAGTAAGTGAGAAATGTAGAATATTTCTTCATAGATGTTGCCTCTTAAATCATAGTTCATCAGAGATCTGAAATAGTAGAAAAAGCCCTCACAGAATCATATTACCTAGAATGGCAAAGAGCACTTTGACAAACTACTCCTGTTTATATGCACAGCTAAACTGTGGGATTGTAGCATGATGTAATTGCTGAGCTTTATCAATTTTAACACAAATAACAGTGAAGAAGCAGTGACACCGGCTGCAAGATGTATTTGTCTACAGCAGCAGACAGAGACAAATGTTTGAAGTGATCTGCATAAACAAATTTCACTGACAGTCTGGACGTTAGTGTGCTGAAACCTACATCGCTGCAACTGTCCTCTGCTCTCCATGCCAGCTAGCACAGAAACACAGCCAGCAGGTGAGTTTTGATTTTGGGTTTATATATACTGCACAGAGCTGCATAATTTATTTTAAAACATTACCAAAGATGGAGAATAAAAGCTGCAATGGAAATGACTTATAGCTTTACTAGAACGTGTGTATCTCAGGAGTTATTACTCTGCTTTCACTGGTCCATAGTATGTCCAGAGGCTGTCAGGAACATTCAGCAAGACTGGAACGTGGGAGTAACAAAAAGGATTCTAGCTTTTTTGCTGAGATGACTATAACTGACAAAATCCACAACACCCAAGAAGTTGAACTTAATTGAAGGCATAAAGCATTTCTTAGCTAAACTGGCATTAATATTTTTACCTGATTTATGAGAAGGGTTGCCGTTGATTAAGCCATCGCATTTGCAAAGCAATGTTGCAATATGGGCATTTACTATCAGCCAATTATATTTTATACTCTACCCTGAAGCTGAGGATAAAGATGTCATCTTCACAGACATCCATAGACAAGGTTGACATGAGGTTCCTAACCCTTCACAGACCTCCTCACATGATAACAATGAGGAAATGACATAATTTCAGAATGTAGTCACAGGGAGATTTCCAAACATTTTGCAATATCATCCCCACAGGAAATTTTGCCAATGGGCAAAAACGATCTACAGAACGTGAACTCAAACCACAATTAAATATTTCAAAGAGGAAAAAAAGTAGCTAATTTTAACCTATACATGAAACTAATGTTTTAGTCAATATACACATGCATAACTTCACTACAATATTTCTTGATGTTGTATGTTGTCTCTTTCAGTGACGTATATATCAGCCTGTGGATCTTGTTTCTTAAAACATTCCACATGCTGAATGGTCTTTACATTACTTGTCTAGCCCTACACAAATGGTTAAGTGATCTGTAAAGAAGTATTAGCTCACTAATATTGTTTAATTGTCACTGGATGACATTCCCCAAAACCCATCTAAGATTTCCCAGCACTTGAGTGACCATCTTTTAAAAGAAAGTCAAAAAGAGGTCTCCACTGCCTCTAAGTAGTGATGTAGCAATCTTTGTCAGGCATAGAGTGCCAACAACTTTTGCACATGAACAGGAAATAATTTAGCATTATGCCAGAAGCCTGAAACTATTCTGTGTTCTCTTTCTCAGACTACTTACTGATGAAATGAAGGACAGGCCATGTATCTAATAGGCATACATTGGCTTGAACAGAAGTGCACACACATAGCTGTCCTACCCAACACAGAACTGAAGCTTTTGCCTTTTTTTCTGTACTCTCTTCAATGCTTCTTTTGATGCAGCCCAGGATACGGTTGGCTTTCTGGGCTGCAAGTGCACATTGCTGGCTCATTTTGACCTTCTCAACAATCAACACCCCTAAGTCTTTCTCCTCAGCCTAGCCTGTAGTTGTGCTTGGAATCACCTTGACACATGTGCATGGCCTTGCATTTGGCCTTGTTGAACTTCCTGAGGTTTGCATGGGACTACCTCTGGAGCCCATTGATGTCCCCCTACCTAATTTTCTTCTCTATTCTGGATATTCAATAAGTAGAAGAAGTATTACATAAAGGAAAAGAAGCTATTGACTGGACTTGGAAAATTTTGCTTCTTTGGCAAGGTATTTCTTCACTCAACCTACCTTTTCTTGATTCTGGCAGAGGAGACAGTCACATTCAAAGCAATACTGGCGCATCAGTTGCTTTTGGCGTTCACTGGTGGGCATCAGTGATTCAATATAGCTGATAGTGAGCTGTGTGCAGTAAGTACAAAAACAGTTGGTATACTTTACATACAGAACACCCCCCACCCCACGCTCCATATTTGGTATGCGTATAGCTAAGGTAACATTTTTGGATACAATATTTTCCAGCATAAAATAAAATTTATCCAAACAGGTGATTTCCTAGAAGAAACTGACCACTATTGCAAACAACAACAAAAAAGTACAAAAATTATTTCTGTGGAGGAGCACCTTTTCACATTTCCAGGTCAATATTCATTGAAATTATTAATCCCCACTCAAATTATAACTATTTTAACTATTATTTAACTATCATTTTACTAACTATTTTCATCCTAATTTGGATGGGAAAAAAAAAAGAGAGAGAAAGAGAAGGAAGAGACAGATGAAAGAAAATAGAAGCTCAATATCTGAAGTCTCTGCATGAAATCTTATTTTCTGCCAGCTCCAAAGCTTAAGTGCTTATTTAGCACTATTGTTGTACAACAGTCTCAAAAAATTTGTCTCAGGCCCTACTATTTGCAAATACAAGTCTGAGCTTGAGGAAAGTTCTTGTGTCATATGCATCTACAGCGTGTCTGTGATGTTTCTTTTGTGACCAAGGAAGCACAAAAGCATTGTGGTCAAAGTTGCTGAAATTATTACAAGAAAAAACACTAAAATGATAAAAGAAAATGCTTAGATATGTGCTATTTTCATGTCCTTATACTATACAGGGTGAACTCCAATAAACTACAGTGAAGTCTGCAGTTTCTCCGCTTTGGTACCTGCCAGAAGGAATTTTACAGGGCTAACCATTTGTAGAGTTCTTCACATGTTTGAAGTACCGCACAGCCACCAACTATTGATAAGGGAAAGTATATAACAAAATACAGCCCAACTCAGACCAGCAGTCAGTCATACATGCTATTGAGTGATTATACTATACACCCAACTTTGAAACACCCAGAGAGGTCAGAGCTAAAAAAGGTCAGGTCACATTATTTCATCCTGAGCCTAGACACTTCAACTAATTGGAAGAATTTTCACATGGTTCTCAGTTAAATCATGAGAGTCCACTCAAAGAAAGTACAGGGAAACCTGACTAATTTGCAGTAATGACTGTGAAATCTACTGTTAGAACCTGCATTTGGCAAATCAGTAAGCATACCAATTAAACAGTTAACAAGCAACTAAAACAATGCCTGGAGATTTTTTTCTCCCATTTATTATTATAATCTAATTTGATTACTTACTGAAGGAGGGCTGTATTAAAAGATTACTAAGATGATGAAGTCAAGCATTTAAAATAATCATAAGCAGAAAGCAGTGCAGACAAAAAATATCTCATAATCAAAGATTAACAGTATAATTAGCAAAAGAGACAAATTAAAGTTCCACAGATAATGAAGTTAGAAAGTGTGAGGACTTTGTTAGGTTTTGCATTCTACATAGTGTGTTTTGTCCAAGCTTGTGCATGTTGGAGGCGAGAGGATTAATTTCACCACTGTTGGTCTATAGCAGAACACTGTACTAGCCATTCACACAGGAGCTGTGGGGCTTTCCTACAAGCTTTCTGCAGTGAATAGATGGCATTTGTTTTGCCTACCTCTTTCCAGTCTTTTCTCCTGCTTTTCTGCCTCATTCTCTACAATCTGTCCCTCTTCTCATTCTCTCTCCTCTGCCCTTGGCCATGAGTGCCATTTTCCAGTCTTATTCTCCACACCTAGTTATGTAAACCTGGTTTGCAGCTCTCAGCTTGCCCTCCTTACATAGCCATTCTGTCAGTCCCAGATCTGCCCTTCTGCCTGCCCTACATGCTTCACAATCACCATTATTTAATCACCAACTCTTACTCTCCCAAGTTAACAGTCCTCGTCGCCCTACTGTGATTTCTCAATCAAGAGGAGGCTGAGAAGAGACCCTGTCACTACATACAATTACCTGAAAGGAGGTTGTAGAGAGGTGGGTGATAGTCTCCTCTGTCAAGTGACAGGTGATAGGACAAGAGGAAGTGGCCTTGAGGTGCACCAGGACAGGTTCAGGTTAGATGTTAAGAAAAGGTTCTTCACTGAAAGAACTATCAGGGTGTGGAACACCCTGTGGAACCCTAATGGCTGAGTCACTATCCTTGGCTGTATTTAAAAGACGGGTAGATGAGGTGCTCAGGGATATGGTTTAGGAGAGGAAGGGTACCGTTGGACTTGATCTTAATGGTCTTTTCCAACCTTGTGATTCTGTGATCTTCAGTGATCCCACCAACTCTGACCTTGTGTCTTTCCCTAGATGGTCCTAGTCTGCATCCTTCTGGGCGTGGGTTAGAAAAATCTCTCATTTCCTTCCCACAAAGCAGTTTCCAGTCAAGCTGTAGTACTAACCTTATCCTTTAGCCATTTCACAATGCAATTTCCCTCTCCCATCACAAGCCTCTGATCTTCATGTCTCCTTGCAAATTGCAAGTGTTTTCTGTCAAAATCATTCAGCACACAGGAATGTTCCCTGTCTCTTATCCTCTGCATAAACATCACTGGTTCTGAGTCATGTCCTGTTGGACTTTAGGGTCAGGTGGCATCCAGCAGTAAAACAGATTGAATCAAGTTCAGGCACAGTGCAAGACAGTATCAATCTTCTTGGAAAAAAAATGTAAAAATTATGTGAGATTCATGAGACTATTTTTTGCCAAAATACTTGACAATCGTTTAAACCCTGTCATTACTGTTGAACCCATCATTAGGCAGAGTTCAGTTCTAGCACTGTAAAACAAACGCACAGCCAACACTGAACATGCTTTCTTGCTTTTCATTTCAGGCTTTTTTTTTTTTTTTTTCACTCCATGTTGCAGAAACCTTGGAAGTAGGAAAAAAGTTTGAAACCAGTACTTTCTTTTTCAGAGGTTACCAAACAGCTGTGGATATGGGCTGTATGACTGGGCAGGAGGAAGAGGACAAGACACTTTGTCACACTGATATCTCCTTTTACCTTTTTAATAGCTTAAGAGTTTCTCTTGCTGTCAGAGGCCCCAGTCCTGCCAGCAGAAATCAAGGGAAAAAAATGTTTTTAGCTGGCAGACTGAGTGGGAAAATATAATTAGAATATTTAGAAATATGACCAACCTTACAGTGACTAAGTCTATACTAATCATTTAATCATTTAAACATAAAAATTCTGTATTCAAGGCTCTCTCCTACACTTGTTTTAATTTTGGATCCCTTCATTAGATGCAAGGCTCATTTAACTTGTACATATTTAGGAAATATGCCCATTTATCAAAAGTTGTCTTAATGGTATTTGCAAGTGGGATGTATGGTATTAATTAAAACATCATTTCAGCTGACCAAAACTTGCCTCCTTATTGCATCGCTTATAAAGAATGCAGTAAATCTTTTCCCCAAACCGAAGAATATATATTAAATAACATTTATGAAGTCAGGGAACTATTTATCAGCAACAAGACTCTCAAGACATTCTCCTTAAAAATGCAGCACTGTCTGAGCTCCACTTCTCACTCTGACACAGAAATTCTTTAACCATGGGTACAGCAGTGAATTTCTTGTTTCTCATCTGCCGAATGAGGTGGACACAACATTCCAGTACTGCCATGCTGCAGTGGACTTAATTTATGATTTTTGTAACACAGAAGATTCTGTAGTAATTCTTTTGTTTGTACAGAAATTTCTGCAGAAATGTAAAATAAAGTATTTTATGCAAACAGCAGAGGAAGAAAGTGAGTCCTCTTGTTTTTGTAATCATGAGTCTCAGGGTCTAAGGGAGGGTTGTGACAGTTACGTTAAGTGGTGAGCAGTCTGTGTTCTTTCTCTTTTGGCATATACGATCAAAATGCCTCCCAACTCAAGGGAAAGTTTGCTTTTAAAAATTTAATGTGACAAAATGTAACGTGTCAAAGGTAGACAGATATAAAACTTCTCCTGGTAGAATTATAATAACAGAAATATTACATATCTTGATTGAAATCTATCATGAAGATAAATTTCATTGCTGGTCTTCTAAAATTATGATTCACATTTAGCATCAATTAAAAAAATTAATTGCCATCTACGATTGTGGTCTGCCATGTGACTTCCTGCAGAAAGCCACAAATTTGCTCTAACTGAACTGTGAGGCTGGTGAGAAGCCCTGCATCCATTTTGGAGTAGAACCGGGCCTGAGCTCATACAATCTGTACCTGAGCAGGACTACCAGATTTGAGCTATGCACTGAACCAGCCATAGCGATACAACTTCTGATTGGAGAACAGGCAAAATGAACTGGTGTCTGCCAGCAAAACACCAGGAAGACACGGTAATTAACAAAAAGTCAATTGAAATTGACAGCACACATCTTGCTGCTGCTTAAAGTGGTTACTTAAGGGTAGGGAAATAATGAAGACCTCTTCAGAGAAGGCTGTTTGTCTTTTTGAGAAAGTAAATTAGCTGATAGGCTACCTTACACTGAAGGAGAGCTGGTGGTCTCTAGGTAAATAAATTTGCTTTCTTATAATCCTTCCCCATATCTTATATTTCTCTACAACACTTAAATTTCAATTCTGCAAGGAAGAATGTGCAAGACAAGGAAATCTTTGTATACTGTGAAAGTAACATCACTTAAAATTACAAAAGCCTTAATAGTCAGCACTACAATAACATTATCTCGAGGAGCAAAAATGTGATGTCATTAGTTTTGAGCTGCTGGAAGCAAGTTTTGTACAGTCCTGTAGTCTTTTAAATAGGTAAATATAGAACAAAATCCCCATCAAATATTGATTCTTTCTTTCTTCCTGCTATTAGACTCATTTATGCTCCAAAACCTGGTAAAGAGTAGATAGGAGACCTTTTCTAGACACTTCAATTCCCAACCTATGCATGATCAATAGCTGCTCCTGAGCCTTGTCTTCCTCTTACCTCTTCTGTCCTCTCCTGTTCCCTACTCTTGTTCTCTTTATGCCAGTTGCAGGGCAGAAAATTCTCCTATTTTGTAGTGATGATTACCAGTTGGTCAAGCACTAGAATTTGGGGTATTATTAGCATTAGATAGAAATGAAATCTGTTACTTTGAATATCAACTGAAACATTTATTGACATAATCCATAGGACATGTAGTGTGTTTTTGTTTAAAATGGTAACTTTCTGACTTAAAAGACCATGCAATTCCATAGAATCACATCAGTATAAAACCCTACTAATGCACCTAAAGATAAATCTGAACTTCTGGTCTCTGAATCAAAATTTAAGGACCAGACATTTCTACACCTTGCCAACTCTCGGTATTTTATTGTGTTTCCTGCAATACACTTTGTTTTATCAAAGCTTCAACTTGGGAAACTATACAATGAGTCCCTTCTTTCAATGACTACAAAAAAAAAAAACCAAAAAACTCATGACTCATTATTTCTTAGTGCTTTGCAACTAAAGAATTTTTGCATATGACTATTAGGAGTGATCAGTTTTCACAATATAAAGCACCATCAAATTTAGCACTTTAATTCTAAAAAGATTCAGGCAAATAAATCTGCATCACACTGCAGCAGCTACACCCAATATGACAAGTGTTTCTTCTGGTTTACAAGTAAAATCAGGTCTAGTGGTGCTTCCTTCCTTAAATCATTGTGAGATGACCACAATAGCCAGTCACCTCGACAGCTGACGTGTTTTCCCTGTGATGATAGATGGTCAACAACTCCTTAACACGAGTAAATTGCTACTAATCTTCTCTGATAGAAAGGACTACAGATGTGTAAAAATGTTTCTACTTCTCACAGGCCTAGTTACCACATAATATTGCAGTGGTTACAACTTTCCTGGTAATGGTCTAGAAGTCCCATCAAGTTTGTTCCTTCATGTATAATGAAGTCATAGTCCTCTTCTACTAATCTGATCTAGGCATGGTACTTAGCTTCTCCTTACTAATAAATCTTAGTTATTATTTATTTTCTATTAATTATTATATAGAGGATCTCATTCTCTCTAAATCTAGTGCACATTTGAACAGGATAAGGCGATTTTTTCCCCCTGACATTTATTTAGGTTTTCTTGTTGCCTCATGTCTTGAGACAATGTTTATCTTACCACCTGGGAGCACTTGATTTGTTTGGGAAACCCAATCAGATTCCTAACTAGCTAATGTATTTCCTCTCCCATTAGCTCAGATCACAAATTCAGTAATATAAGTGAAAAGTCAGCTCATAACAGGTAATGTAGTTTCTTGTGCATAGGTAAGTAAATTGAATACATATTAAGGCTATTAAGGAAACTGAGCTCTCCCTGCTGCAGGCAAACAGTAAGATAGTGTGGAAAGAAGTTGTACCAAAGCTACCATGCAGAACATAAAATGAAAAGCAGCAGCACTTGTATAAGAGGGAAAGTAATTGGGTGATGAAAATAATATTGAACTGCTGACTTGTACATACCCTCGTAGTAATTTTAATTTCCTTCCTCTTCCCATAATAGATCTAAATTTATACTCACTTTTTATCTTCACTTTTTCACTTATGCCCATTTTCCTCCTTAAAGACATCCTTATTCAAACAAGTATGTAACTCAGACTGAGACTTTTCTTTCCAGGTAAGTCAAGAGGGCACCTGCTTTAACACAGTGTATATATATATGTGTGTGTGTGTAATCTTCTATATTTCTTAAGGCAAGTTTTCCTTTCAGTACCAAAACTAGAACTTTCAACAATGACACCAGAACCTGAGTTCTTTGGAATATTTGGACTATTTTTAACTGTCTCCCTGGAGGCAAATTTTCTTAGAAAATATAATTGTGGTACTAGATCTTGCTCTTACTAATAAGAATGGGCTTGTTATGGAAGTGAAGGTCAGGGGCAGCTTGAGACATAGTGACCAATTTTTTCAAGATTTTGAGTGGAAGAGGTAAAGCAAAAAGTAGGTTTGCTACCCTGGACTTTAGGAGAGCAAACTTTGATCTCTTCTGGGTCCTAATTAGAGCTATTCTATGGGCTGGACTGTTAGAAGGTCAGGGGGCCTGTGAGAGCTGGGCAGTGTTTGAACTGCATTTCTTCCAAGCTCAGGAGCAGTGTCCCTATGAATACGAAATCAGGGAAGGGTGGCAGGAGACCTGAGTGGATGAGCAGGGACCTCATGCATAAACTCAATGCGAAGCAGAAGGTCTATGAATTGTGGAAAAAGGGTCTGAACACATGGGAGGAATATAGGAATGTTGTTAGGGCGTGCAGGGATGTGACGAGGAAGGCTAAAGCCCACCTGGAAATGAAGCTGGCAAAGAACATAAAGGATAACAAGAAGGGTTTTTTAAGTACATGAACAGGAGGAAGACTAGGGATATTGTGGGTCTCCTGCTGAACAAGAGGGTGTCCTGGTAACAGGGTTTGCTGAGAAGATGGAGACACTTAATGCCTTCTTTGCTTCGGTCTTCACTTCAAATACCCCTGCCGGGTCTCCTGGACCATGGAAGAAAGATAGTTTTGAAAGTGGGTAACTTCCCTCTNATGGGAGGAATATAGGAATGTTGTTAGGGCGTGCAGGGATGTGACGAGGAAGGCTAAAGCCCACCTGGAAATGAAGCTGGCAAAGAACATAAAGGATAACAAGAAGGGTTTTTTAAGTACATGAACAGGAGGAAGACTAGGGATATTGTGGGTCTCCTGCTGAACAAGAGGGTGTCCTGGTAACAGGGTTTGCTGAGAAGATGGAGACACTTAATGCCTTCTTTGCTTCGGTCTTCACTTCAAATACCCCTGCCGGGTCTCCTGGACCATGGAAGAAAGATAGTTTTGAAAGTGGGTAACTTCCCTCTGGTTGAGGAGGTGGTGGTCTGGGAGCATCTAGGTGGGATCAGTGTGCACAAACCCATGGGCCCTGATGTGATGCATCAACGTGTGTTGAGGGAGCTGGCAGAGGTGATTGCTGGGCTGCTCTCTATCATCTTTGACAGGTCTTGGAGAACAGGAGAGGTGCCTGAGGACTGGAGGTTAGCCAATGTCACTCTGCTTCAAAAAGGGCAAGAAGGAGGATCCAGGTAATTACAGGCTGGTCAGTCTCACCTCTGTCCTTGGAAAGGTGATAGAACAGCTTGTTCTGGATGCCATCTCCAAGAAATTGGAAGAGAAGAAGGTTATGAGGAGTAGTCAGCATGGATTCACCAACCATGCTCAACCAACCTTGCATCATCACCAGCTGGGTGGATGGAGGGAGAGCAGTAGATGTCATCTACCTTGACTTCAGCAAGGCTTTTGATACTGTCTCCCACAACACCCTGATAACAAAGCTGAGAAAGTATGAGATAGATGAGTGGACGGTGAGGCAGGTCAAGAACTGGCTGCCGAGCTGGGCCCAGAGGGTGGTGATCAGTGGAGCAGAGTCTGTCTGGAGACCCGTGATGAGTGGTGTCCCCCAGGGGTCAGTGTTGGGTCCGGTCTTGTTTAATATCTTCATCGACGACCTTGGTGAGGGAATAGTGAACACCCTCAGCAAGTAGCCGATGGTACAAAGCTGTGAGGAGTGGCTGACACACAGGAATGGACATGCTGTCATTCAGCGAGACCTGGACAGGCTGGAGAGCTGGACAGTGAGGAACCAGATGAGGTTCAGAAAAAGCAATTGTAGGGTCTGGTACCTGGGAAGGAACAACC
>VXBZ01010665.1:58096-157031 GCA_013399135.1 Heliornis fulica
TGTCCATGAGCCAGCAGTGTGCCCTGGTGGCCAAGAAGGCCAGTGGGATCCTGGGGTGCATTAAGAGGAGTGTAGCCAGCAGGTCAAAGGAAGTGATCCTCTCCTTGTACTCTGCCCTGGTCAGGCCTCACCTGAAGCCCCTCAATTGGGGCTGTTCAGCCTTGAGAAAAGACAACTGATAAGGAATCTTGTTAATGTTTATAAATATCTGGAGCATGGGAGACAAAGAGAGATGGCCAACCTCATTTCATTGGCTTGTAGGGACAGGACAAGAGGCAATGGTCACAAGTCGGACCACGGGAGTTTGCACGCTGATGTAAGAAAGAACTTCTTCATGGTGAGGGTGATGGAGCACTGGAACAGGCTGCATGGGGGGGTTGTAGAGTCTTCTTCTCTGGAGATATTCAAGACCCCTCTGGACGCCAACCTGTGAGACCTGCTCTAGGGAACCTGCTTTGGCAGGTTGAACTCGATCTCTCAAGGCCCCTTCCAACCCCTACAATTCTGTGATTCTGTGAATGTGCCTGCATAAGGCACAGTCATTTTAATGTCTGTATCCACATAAATACCAGTCACTGCAAACAAATGGGTCCTAGATGCCCTGCTTTATAAATTCTGTTTATTGCTTTGCAAATTACTTGTAACTTACAGCATATCTGTTTCGCCACTGATTTTAAACTAGAGACATCTGTGGGTTACAGGCCACCAACACTGAGTCTGAAATTTGCTTTACAGCCTCACAGCCACAGCAGAGTCTGCATGGTGGTCATACCTGCAAGGGCATTCTACTGCACTTGTCATTCCAGAACTACCCAGGGCCACCTGACTGCCTCAACCACTGTGTGAAAGCTGCTGGTTAAAAATAATTGCTTTATGAACTTACTTAGAAAAATATACCCACATAAAGAAATAACCCATCTTGGTGAAATGGCAAGCCAAGAGGAAAACTATGATACATGGATAAAATGGAAGAAAATTGTCTATAATTTGGCTTGAACAATAATGCCAGACCGAAAGATGTCTACGCTTCATAACTCCACAGAGTATTTTACATCTTAAAAGATTTCTCTTGGCAAACAGTACAAAAACACATCTATTGGTTCTCCACAATATTTCGCCTAAAACCGTATTTTACCATTTACTTATTTGGATAGCCTACCACCTTGGAGGAATGATGCTTAAAGAAAAAGTAAACATTCCATAGGGAGCAAGAGTTACTGCTTCTAAATTACAATATGTATGCCCTTGATTATCCCAGAGTTTGAAGTAGAGGCATAAACTATATTTACATGAGGCCATGACTTTGACATGCCCAACAGCTGGGACTGTATAGGTCATTGGTGTGTGTAAAGTTACGTATATACACATCTTTGAGGATCTTGCTATGCAAATTCAATATTGCATTGATGCAAAAGACATTTACTCTTAAATGCTTACCTAGTCACAAATTACTATTTCAAAGTAATACAAACACTGTTATAAAAAACAAAGCTGAGAATCCCTTAGATCAAATCAGAAATCTCTTGAAAGGGATATTTTGGAGTCTTCTAATCTAATGAAATGGACAAGAAAACAAACCTTATCTTGCTATTTTCTCTGCCAATGAAAGGTTTACTACTCAATATGGTTGCAGACTGACAAATGCTTACTGTTGCACTTAGTGAACACTGAATTCCATACAGAAATATTGTGTTTCCATCAGAGCAAATATGTTCAAATACAAACTAAATGAAGTGCCTAGAGGAGGAAAGGAGGAACAAGAATTTATCAAGACTGCTAGTGATTTATGAGAAGTAATGATTATGGGGCCCAGGCAGTGTGAAGAGATGATTCTATTTATCATTTTCCCCCTGATAGCTATGTGCTAGAAAGTGGCATCAATATATCATCAAAATATTAAGCTGGTGGCCCTACAGTCTGGAATTTATTTAGGGAAATGTCACTGTTGCAGGTGTCTGTGATGGAAGGGAGGACAAGTTAATTACCTCTTCACCAATCTGGATCTCTCGGATGGAGCGAAGTAAAAGCTGGTATCCTTCAAAAACAATCACGCAGTTTGGGTCACAGCTGTGGTTCAGTAAAGACATGCTACAATGGGTTGTAAAGGGGGAGAAAGAGAGAGAAAGAACTTTACAGAGGAGCCTCCACTTCCATTCCAAATTAATTATTTAAAAGTAGCTAACATGATTACATCTGAAGTATCAAGCAATAAGCAATTATGTTATGAAACAAAATCTCTGGTAAATCAGCTGCTCCCGGCTAGGGGAGGAAGATTTAATGCTTAGAAGATTTATATTAATTGCTAATAGGAGCCATGCCTGAATCTCTTCATGTGTTTCTTCCTTCTGTGTACTCGGGGCAGGAGGGAGGCAATGGCCTCCCAGCGACTTTCCAAGAGGCCTGATTCAGGGTAGGGCAAAGCAGGCAAGCAGGGAACAAGGCAATGTGGGCAGCTTAAAGCAAAAGGTTAGTACCTTGTAACTGTGCTTTATTTTTGCTGCCTCTGCTCAGTTTCAGGGCATTGGACTTATTAGTCACCCTGACCCTCACAGGAGCAGAAAGGGGCCAGCAATCAACTTGCAACCTTTCATTGCAGGTAGAAAATGTAATATACCATGTCCCAAACCTACAGTATACTTGGTGTACAGAACTGAAAGAAGAGATACAGCCATTGTCTCTGTTACACATATTTTGGTTCAGCCTCTGTTCTTGTGTGTGACAGCTGAAGCAGACAAGTGCATTGGTGAGCTACAGTCATTCCCAAGAGACACACAGGTTGGTGGATTTCCTGACATAGGCATGCCATTCCCTCTTTTTCAAGAGACACCATTCAGAACAACATCAATTATACATTTCTGAATTCTAAGTTCCATTAGTTGAGAAAGAACTGACTTTGCCAGGCCAGCATCAGTCCCATAGCAGGTGGGAGGCTGATGGTCCCTCTGTGAAGGACCTATTGAAAGTACAATTCTGACATAACCAGTCTGGAAGAAGAATTTTTGGCTTATCCAGCTCCTGGGTGCTTTTATTTGCTTTCTCAAATTCTCAGCTGTTGGCAAAATAGAAGATGTTGCCAAGAGACAGAGCCCTGAAAACCACGTTGACTGAGTTCTTGATTCCTACAGGAGCTACCAACAGGAGCTCCACTCTTCTGATATTCCTTCTGGCCTCACTTTGTGAGGCCATATGAACCCAGGAATGTACACTGAGAGAGTCTTCATCTCCACTGGGCTTACTCCTAAAGCTGCTGGCAAGATCATGCAGAGAAGAAGCACAGGATTTTATCTATTCTAAAAAAATATTGAGCCATGCCAGAATATACAACCTTTTAATGAGACTAACCAAAGCACATCTAATCAAATTTCATCTAATGGAAACACTAGTGGCTTTGATGACAATTTCATCTTGAAGCATATGAATTCATCTGGAAGGGCATTGGCCTAGGATTTGGGAACCACAGATTTAAGCGGAAAATATTCCCAGCTCACTGATTTACTACAGCAAAACTCAAACTGCTCTGAACTTACTTGGGAAAGAGTCTCTTGTATCCCTTGGCATTTCATTATCACAGAACACAGATAGCCACCTTCCTCCTGGTAAGGGGCTTTTTCAGACAAAAGAAAATGTTTTCCTAATATTAATGCTCAAAAATAATGTTCCTGTGTTAATTTTTTTTTTACTCTGTGGGACCTCACAGAAGCTTCTAGTTGCTTCTTGCAGAAGCCACCCCTGCAGCCCCTCCTCTACAACAGAACCTTGCCCCACAAAAATCATAACACTTAGTTATGAAAATTTTGAATGTGTTCAATCTTTTAACTGCCTGTTCAGAAGGCTCTTGGCTAGAAAATATCTGTATTGTAAAGCAACACTGAACAGGTTTCCTTTCACTAGTCCTGGTCATGCATTTTTGATGTTAACATTTATACTTATTTAGAAAAGACTAGCACTAGCATAAAAATAAAATATAAAGATGTATCCTACTTAAACTGTTTTAACTCTTTAATCAAGACTGTTAAGAGCACTTTCAACTTGATCACATTTTTAGTTCTCCTTCAACTTATTTGCATTTCCCAGTTTCTTGTTTGGACATGTTACCTGCTGCTTTGATGGTCCCTACAGCTACCCAGGGAAAAAGAAAAAAAAAAACCTCACACAAATTTTGCCAGTGAATGAAACAGTGTCCACAGTACCTGGGATACAGGCCAACACCAACATCCTGCATCTCTCCGTTGCTGATGGTGAAACAGTTACAGGTCACCTGTAAAAACAAGGGAAAAAATCCAGGATTACCAGAATCCTTTGGAAACCCCACATTGAAGTGAAAAAAAAAAACCCAAAACTTTCAAAATAAAATGAAGGGGCAATTGGTAATTGCACGGGAAACACTCAAGCCCAACACTGGTGCTCTTTCATTTTACAGCAATCACATCTGGGACACACTCTCCCGTAAAACTACAGTCAATTAAAAGCAGAAATATTAGTATCCTGCAAAAATGTGGGGTTAAACACACGCAGAGGCCCCACGTTCCTGTCCAGGGGTGTGTGTGTCTATATGAAGAAAAGAGCCGCTCTGCACAGCCTGAGGAGCTCAGCCCAGAGACAACGTGGCAGATGACAGTGACTTCTGATTAAAAGACTGGCTGTTTCCATGAGGGGACTCTGCTGATGCCAGGCTGACACAGCAACTTTTAGTGAGGACCTGTAGAGCTGAAAAAATATATATGGGACTGTTTTGAAGTAAATAGCAACCCTGACTGTGGCAGTACGATATGGGCATAAATAATTACAAAGACTGTGCAACATCTTATCTTTCATGTTATGGGAACCTTGGTTTGCATGGAAAAGGTCACTCAAAAAAGCATGTTCAAATTACCATTCAAGAGAAATACAAACTTCCATTTAATTTCAAATATTCAGATTGATAATGTACTCTTCCCTCACAGAATCATACAAAGCTAAAGGGGTTTTAAAATAGAGAAGGTGAATGGATGTTGCTTGCAAGTAGATATAACCCTACCCAAAACTAACAGACTGGAGCTTCTTGGTGTTCAACTCCAAGACTAATTAGCATTTTGTATACTTTCATGGGCTTAAACAAGAACCAAAACCCAAGTCCTAAAGAATTTTTAGAATATCTACTGAGGTTTTTTTTCACAGCTTGGTTTGTAGGGTTGTTTCAGGTGTTTTTTTTTTTTTTTTGTTGTTGTTTAGATAATCTGTTGGTCAGTTATAAATGACATACTAAGAAAATATTTTATGTAGGAAAACACTGTATGATACTGCCTACATAAGAAAGGTCCGTGGTGTCTTCTAAATAAGAGTAGACTACTAATATCATTAATTCTCGTTACAACAGAAAATGAGTTAGAGAAGGATTTGGCAGATGTGAAAATGAGATTTGAAAGTTGTAGTTTTATCTATAGAGTAATTGCCCAGAACAGTAAAAGCACACCTCTATTTTAAAGAGGTACACTGAACAATTTAGTAGTATATCTTATCCTATAAATTGACAAATTATTATTTATGAGAGCATTAACCATAAGGTGAAAATGAAATCCTCTTTCAAAATTTCTCATAAATTCTGACAGCAACATTAATTTAAATAAATGTACATGCAGTAGGGCATGTGTTTTTTTAAATGGTTAAACAATACTTTGACTAGTCTATTATGTATGTAATCCATTCAAATGTTCCTGATCAATTACCAAAAGCATACATCTTAATTATTTCTTTCCTGCTGGTATTGGATATAAAGTGTCAGACAACTTCTGAGCAAAGATTAGTCCATTTAAAGCGGCAATTATCTTGGTTCTAAAAATATTGACTCAATTTTTGGTATTTATTCAAAAAATAATGCCTTCCAGGTAAAAGAGAAAGAAAACCAGCTTATGTGGACCTTAGAGCTCTCCAATGGGTTATGAAGTAGCAGAGGTCAAACATTTCTTAGAACTAAATGAATGCCTCTTCCTTGCAAATCTCCTATTCTCAAAATAAAACTTTATATTAACAATATTAAATTTTAACCACTGCAGAGTTATAGAGGTTGTTTCATCATTTTCTGTTAAAGGTGTGCATGCTATTATGTGAAGAGTTTTTCACAAAGAAGATGCAATAGTTTTACTTTTGTAGTGACAATCCTTCATGGATAGTTAGCTGCCGGTAACAGGTATCAAATATGAAACCTCCATAGTCTGTCAACTAGGGATGGGGTTGATTGATTGTTTTCTTTTAGATTTCTTACAAAGTCTCTACTTTATCTCCTCTACATTTCTATTTAGGCAAACTTTTAAGAGGTTTTAAATCTCAAATTTAAAGGACTTTCAAGATTTCAATCCCAAAGTCCACCACAAGAGTTGATGCTGTAGACCACAACTCCCAAGAAACAAAAGGAAGAAAGGATTTATTTTACAGAAGACTTGAAGAAAAATCCATTTTCCTGGTTTCACAGAATTCACAGACATTTAAGCATAACTCAAATAACACTTAAATATGGAGTGTCTAACACTGCTTCAGGAGGCCACAGGTAAATTGCATGTTTTTGAGGCAAGATCATAATAGAATCATAGAATGGCCTGGGTTGGAAAAAAACCAAAAACATTAAAGATCATCTAGTTCCAGTCTCCAAAACCAAAACCTACTGAGACTGGAAGTTAACTAACTCCATTTCTGAGGGAAGAAAAAGCAAGCCAAAAGAAACCTCTTTCTCATGCATCATAATATTTCTTTCAGGTTTTCATGATCAACTTGTGTTGTCTTTTTTCTACATTAACTGACCCATCTTATTCCTTAAACTGCAACTGCATTCTGATTCCATTTGATCCCAGATTTTAAAATAAGAAAGATTAAATAATTATCACAATTGGGCACTTCAAGAAATGGATTCTTACTTACAAAGGCATGGTCATTGTTCATTCTAACTCCTGCAGAATCATTTATCTGAGCTATTTGATTTGTGCTGTTGTTCAGCTTGTCCAGCATGAAAACTGCATCCCCACATGTGGAGACAGAACAGAGTACCCATGGAGTTTGTTACACTCACAAAAAGGAAAAATGCCCACAAATTCCAGAAAGTCCCAAATTAATATTCCTTGTCATTTCTGAAATTTCTGCAATAGCACATCTCCTGGCATGAGAACCAGGGGAAAACTCTCAGGAGAGTCACAGAGTTTTCAAACCTCCACAATGCAAAACTTACTTAAGAGTATGCTAGAGCTCTCAAAGCTTATCTTCATAGCCTGATTTGCATACAGTTCCCTAACAATTTCAAGAATCAATTCTCAGTGTTTGAGTTGGCTCCATGGCAATAAATCCTGCAAGTTTATTTAAAGGAACTGCTATTTCACACAACAAACAATATTTTATAAACTGACAGAATCAAAAAAATAAAATTGTTCTTTCAAGAGATGGCACACGTTTCAGAGCGGCATCCTGTAGTCAGTAAGGTAACCCAAGTAGAAGACATAATTTTTCCCAGACTGGTAAACACACAGCTTAAACCAACTTTACTGACTGACCATTACTCTCAGGCGTACTTAGCTGCAAACAAAACAATACTGCAATCTGTTACATTCCATTTCCTCTGTGAGTGACACAAGAAAACACTGTGAATTTACCTCACAAGGAGGTGCCTCTCTTTTCAAGACATCTGGAGCTATGGTCTGAGCAATCTCTCCATGCCAGACCCAAAAGTCTAGTGGACAGCCAGGAAGATTTATTCTGGTATTTGCATTTGACAGGGTAAAGGCTTCAGTTTGGCAACATAATGAGTTGAATTTGCTTTCAGTTCAGACCTCATTCAAATGCTTTATACTATGGATTTTCATTTCAGTTAAATAAAGCAAAATCAGGCTTGATAGCAGGACATTCCAGATTTGGGATTCATGACATTAAGACAATGAAACACATCAATTATGGAGTAAGGGGAAGAAAACAAATCATTATTGGCCAACGTTTGCTGCACAGATCAAATGGCAAATACCAGGACTACTAATCAATCATTTTGTTTCTACATGCCCCTATGCCTTCCAGCAAAACAGTGAGGCAGCTCTTATAAAATGCTAAAAAAAACCCACAAGAAGGACTACCAAAGGGTATATTACACCGATAGAGTCAATCTAATTTTCAGCATTGATATCCAAGGACTCCCACCATCTTTGTAAATGGGGTGTCACAGTTGGTGCATTCTAACCCAGCACCAGGAAGAAAGCCACAGCTAACACTTTCCCCCCTAATTTATGAAGTCAACCTAATGTAAATTAAAGATATAAAAACCCTTCATGGATTATTTAATTTCTCAATCACACCAAAGCTGGTTGGGTATTCCTGTTGTCTGGCAAATATTTAACAAAAGTTGCTGTAACCAGTTCTTCTGTTAACAGGCTTCTCAAGGGACTCAAACATTAGCCAGGAGGAAATGGTGGGCAGTAAATGTTATGGAAGGGGCACACTAATTCAAATGACCAAGACATGCCCCAGAGACCTTCTAGCACCATGACATCCCACTACAGCTCTGCATCAATAGCCCTTTCCCACTCGAGGATGAACAGATACCAGACACAGATGGCTGACAGATCTGAAATCTGCTAATGACTTCATTTGGCACATGGAAAGCTAGAGCAACAGAGCTAAACACAGCAACAGTGTTCAACTGTAAATACACAGTATACCACAGCAGTGACAGACCTATCAAGCCCCTGTTTTGAATGTATTTCACTCACAGTTACAGTTCACGGCCACAGCCCACAGCACCAGGGCTTCCCATGAAGACAGATCTTCCCACTGAAACCTCAGGTCTGTCCATTGGACAAGGTATCAGAGAGGGAGAGATGGGACAAGGTGGGAAGGTTCCTACCACCAGAATGCTGTGCTAAAAGAAGCCTTGTCGCAAGATGCATTTGCAAGCTAGACCTTTGTGACTTATATATGCATGCTGAAATGGTTTACTTTGAATCCAATTTTATATATATATATATATATATGTATGTATATTTGAATCCAAAAATACATTGCATTATACTTGGGACCCACGTACTAGCTGCCATAGGAACCACAGAACCAAAACTAGATGAAGGAGACATCAGAAGGATCTGATGAAACTGAGAAAAGAGAATATTCTCTGGTGTTTTGTTACAGACAGAAATCTAAACATATTAGAATGGCTTTGGGAAAGCTTTATTTTACTTAGAATTGCAGGCTAAGGAAAGTAATTAATGGTTTGTAATACTTGCTCGGGAGCCAGATTTAGCTTCAAGACCATGAAATTTGGAGGTTACATTTCTTTCACACCATGACTGAATTTGTAATTATTTCACTTTACTTGAAGAGCAATTCATCCTATTAATCTCTTGTGCTAAAATATCAGCGAATTAGAAACTACCATTACTTCAGATGGCTAGCAAAGATGTGTATTTCCCACTGTTTTCTTCATTCCTCATCCTATGTCTCTGGATGTCTTTCTTCATATCAACTGTAAGTATTTCAATCCTTTTTTTGTTATCCTAGCCCATGAAAGTTTCTGACAAGTGTTCAGAACACAGGTATCCCTCACAGAGGGCTGTCACCACCTACAAGCTAGTAGAACAGATAAATTTGGCCTGACATTAACGGATGATTTAATGCAAGTGTGCTTCAGGCATCTCTTTTTAGCACTTAGTTAAGTGGTTCAATTTTGATTGGAATGGAATGAAAATAGGTCATGGCAAATTACCTCCTCTCTTTTTAACTCCACACACTTCTCCAATCTTTCAAATAAAAATATTTAGCTATGCAGCTAAATATATTTGATTACTAAGAATTTCAAAGACATCATTACTAGGACAAATGTTATGTTTGCTATGGGTGCTTTTTTAAAGTGTGGGCAAGATGTAGTTACAAACCTGACACTTGAAAAGCTAAAGCTTGAAACATGCAAAAATGTTGCTCTTTTTAGCTAAAATCTTGAAGTTTTGTAGAACTCTCATAAAAAATTTTGTGCAACCTGTCCGAACCTTTTCCACAGATTTCTTCTCTGACAACAGACAGCAAGTCTCATGTTCCCTATGGTGAAATTGTAGCTTTCACTCAGCTCTGCAAATATTATTATCCCTGCTTTTTTGGAACAGAACCGAGATGCATCTATTTCTGGAGCAGAACTGGAGAGAGGGAACTGCAAAGACACTAATGGATCATATTACAGTATGCTTGCAGCATTTGGTATTATTAATTTGAGTAGAGGCATGACATCCTTCTCTTCATCCTCATTTTCCTACTGGTAACTCTACTCCTGTGATATGAGTTATTAACTTGATTTACACAGCCACTGCATACCCATTTATTGAAAATAAACTGCTAGCTTACTGAATGAGAGCAAACTTCATGGGCACCCATGGAGTGGTTAACTGACTTTGGCATACATATTTTGGTACAGATAGCCATTTATCTGCTTTGCAATAGAATATGCAAAAAAATCAGAGATAGGACTTATTTTGAAATAATAGGTTGCGATTCAGCTGTGGTTGCTGGTATAAAAATTACACAGGCAAACCCGTAACACTAATTAATTAATCTTTTATACCTTTGGCTAATATTACAGATGAAATAAATTACTATCTGTCATCTCCTTCCATTAGCCAGATGATTTTCTCATACCAGACTCATAACTACTAGACAGTCTATGTTAGGGGAGGTGAAACCTAGTCTAAGTGTTCCAGGGTTTGCCAACTTCATACTCACAGATACAATATAATTGTTATTCCTTCTGAAGGGGCTTGTTGAGCTAGACCTTCAAGTGTGTTTACCTCTTGAAGTTCATTGACCACAGATTGGTTAGTTTGGCTTAATGGATTATTGCCTTTCTTTTATATTTTTCTCTTTTTAATATTTTTATACTCTTTCAGTGTTGTCCAACAGCTTTTCTACTTGGGGGCAGGGGGAGAGGGAAGCAAGGGGAAAATAAAAGTCTGAGGAACACTTTTTTCATAGCATTTCTTTAAACTTGTTTCCACCACAAAACACCATTTCCACCATTTCTGAAAGCATGGAAGCTGAGAAAGTTTGAAGAGGAGGAAACTTCAAAGAGTAGAAAATTATTGATACTTCAAAATGTGATGGCATAAACTGAGTATTTGTAATCTTTAAAAACTTAAAGAAACAAATAAAAGGTTTGATTTTGAAAACTATTCTGAAAAAAAGCAACAAAAGCATTAATAACTTTAGAAATTTGGAAAGCATTTTCTTTTTGAGAACAACACACCCCCAAATTTTTCAATTTTTTTTTTTTCAAAAGTAGCATGTGTTCTTTTGATTGAGCTCTAGTCTCACTTTGCTACTTGAGTTACAACCTAAAACAGAGATGACTGATGAGTTTTAGAACTGAAACTAACCTTTTCCTTTTTTTTAACCAAGCTGGAAAAAAAAGAAGAAATTGCTTTTGCCAGTATACAACACTGAAAACCTATATGAGCACTGTAAAACAAGGCTAACTACAATCTGCTTTGTTTCCATTAACCAGTCAAAATCTCAGGCTCCTTCACACATCAAGGTGCAAAAGAATACTGGTATCACTGCCAACTCCTTCCATTTGTCTCACACCTTTTCCCTATAGATAAATTACTAGTACATTTAAAATAAAACTACAGTTTTATAAAAAGGAATAATTATTGTTCTTCTTATCAAATCATTAAAGCAAATATATATATATATATTTTTAAAGTTATGTAGACATCAGAGTTTTTTAACTTATTCCTTCCAAACTGAGTGATATTACAACTTCTAAAAGTCAATGGGCCAGAACATATCCTTTTGAAGATCCATCACAGTCAATAATTGGAAGCTCTTTCTCTCCATTCAAGACCTTCAGAAATCAGTAAGTAAGGCAATAGGAAACATGCAGTATGCTCTTAGAGATAGTCAGCAGGTCAAACATCTTCTGAGAGCAGGTCATTTAAATTACATGCAAAAATATAATTTGAAAACTATATGAGCCATTCCCAAAATACCAGTGTGGAATTTCATAAATAAAATACCATCCTTTTAAAATTTGTAGCACTTCATTAGCAGCATACACCTGTGAAATGCTTCTGAACTCACCTTTACTCCTTCCTTCTATGGACAACATTGTCAGGTACGATGACTGATGCCACTGTACCACAGAGGGTGCTCTGCACCAGACAGGCTAGAACTGCCTGTGGCCAGTGAACTGGCGTAACAGCTGATGTTTATCAAATATATTAAGTACAGGTGGCAATTAGAAGTTTAACAGGACAAAGTGAAACTGTGAAACAAAAAGCTCACTGTATGTTTAATCCTGGAACACTGAAACACTTAGCCGATTGCCTTATAGACAGGTCTTTGGGGGAAAAAAGGGGTGGCTGCCTATTAAAAACACTGGAGAGAAGGTTAAATCCAGGCCTCAGTGCTAGACCCCTTTCCCACTGAAAAGGAAAACTGACTGCACTGTGAGTGCTGGCACAAAGGGGTGAATATCAACATATCTGAAAATAGCAGGATGCAAATAAAGCAGAAAATGCAAATCAAACTCCATTTCCTCCTCAGGACAAAATAGGTAATACTACATTTATTGTAAAGATGAGATATGATCTAAATTAAAACTAAAGCAGTAATTTTAAGGTCTGCTGTAGTCAAGTACTCAGTATTCAAGGAGTTCCGGGGTTTCAGTTGGAAATGTGAGTAATTAAGATCTCCAGAAACTCAACTCTTCAAGGGAGGTTTGGGTATTTTTTGGTAGGGAGTGGGGGGTGGATGAGAGTGGTGCTATTTTGAACATTAATCTGACCAGGAAACAGTTGAAATAATTTTATTTTCAAAATTCCGTAACATTGGACGTATTTAGCCTCAACACAGTACATACACTTCTAGTTATTGTAAGGCATAGTTTTCATGCTGATTCCACTAATTTTCTTTCCCCAAATTGTCCAGCATTCTTGGACAACACTGTTTGAAGATAAACCACAGTCAATGGCTTCTAACAATACCAAGGACAATCTCCACTGTGTGCTGTATTTGACCATATTGGGAAGTATCAGGGAGTTAAGTCAGGAAAAAAAAAAATTAAAATTCTGCTCTACTCCTTTAGATTCACAGGGTGCATTTGACATTCACCACCTAAACCAGAGCATCTCAGAGATACATTTCCTATTGGCATGTCAGGTGGGAGATTTTGCTTGGAGAGGGTCTGAGTGCTAGGACCCGCTCCATTTAGAAATGCCAGGATAGTTCATACAGAGTAAGAGAAACTTCCCTTTCGGGTGTTTTGTTGTTTTTTTTTTTTTAAATTTGTTTGTGACTTCTGAAAGGAGCAGTAGAAAATAATTGTGTTGTTTCCCCAAGAGAAGGGTGGTTACATGGGAAAAAGGCTTATGGCATCCCACAATGCCTCTAGCCCAGAAACTACCAGAGGGAAAGTCATCATCCCATCCTTCAAGATTCCTTATCAGAAGTGCCATTACTTCAACAGAACAGATTAATAACTCTTCTACCCACAAATTAGTATATCTTCCTCTGAAATAGCAGTTTTCTTTATTGTGACAGATTAGTAGTAGCTGTTATACAGATTTTCTATATGCTATTACTAGTTAGGAAAAAAACCCACAATATTTGAAGGTAGCATTAAACTACTTTCCTTTGAGTATGAACCACAAAGTAAACACAATGGTTTACTCCAAAATAAGCTCATAAATTAAGTTAAAAGAGAGAACTCCTAGTCAGTGTGACTTCAATCAATGCACTGACAAAAGAACTGTAGAACAGTTACATACAGAGCAGTTTTTAAAAGCACAGCCAGAATCAGCTTGCACAAAAAAGTCAGGAGAAAACCAAACTCCTATGTATGCTTCCTACTTAAACTCTTCTATGGTATACAGACTGTAAATCAGCAAGAAAATGGTCAAATAATTGCATTGTTTGATCTTTCACTTGTAAAGAAAAAGAATTTATTTAATTTTGAAGTCTCTACCGGATCCCTTGGAAATACATAAATGAAGGAGAGTTAGACAAGCACCACATTGAGCTCCCAGCTGAAATCCTTGTGTGTAGGTAACTAAAGTTCACAGACCTGTATGTATGTAATTGCTGTCTACAGGAAATACTTGAGTTAGCAAAAGAATTTTCTCCTCACTCCTTCACCTTTGCCCTTCCACAAACTCACCAGCAAAGAAACCTCCTAAGAGGACTTTCCCCATCTCTACAAGACGAACTTATCAGGAACAGAATCTGTCAATTTCTAAGAAACATGATTTTAGCAAGTATTAACGGATTACTTTTATACAAATAAGCTTGAAATAAAATAATCCACATTCTGTTCATTTGTCCTTGTTTAGGCTCTGCATGGGTTTTCTTGAAGCTTGTAACACAAAGAACATTAAATTTGCGCTTATATTAATGTACTGTGACTTTGGTGGCACCAGACAAGTTACACAAAGCAAAAGTTAGATAGAAAGAATATTCACAATTTGAACTCAAATTGAGATTTCTGTGAGAAATGAAACTGAGTGATCTAACTCATGTGGTTAAAATCCTGTACATTTCAGACAAAACAAACCCATGCCATTAAGCATCTGCAAACTTTGGGTTACTTAATTCTTAACCGAAACTCTTCACCACAAATGACTCAAGTTTACTTCAAAAACTGAAATAAAAAGACAAGAAAAAGACAAGACATTTAAAAAAAAACCCCAGATGGTAGATGTGATGATATTTTTAAATAACCTGACTAGTCAAACTTTAAAGTTGAGCAAATATTTTTAAAAATAACACCCATACTGTTTCTTTTTTTTTTAATTTTACACTAGTTTAAGATAGCTTGAAAGGCTCTGAAACTGCATTTATCAAAAATGCCTGTGTTTTCCCAGCATTCAAATGAGATTCCACCATTTACAAAGCACCTGCCATAACCATGTATTCTTTCACGTGAAAGCGATGCTTTTGCCTACCACAAGAATCAAAATTCCTTTAAAAGAAAAGTTGTATCATCTTTCCTCCTATGTACAGCACAAGAAAATAAATACCACTACTATAACCTAGAAAGCCAGTGTATAACAATATGCTTTAATTATTTTAAAGCCAATTCAATTATTTTCATTATTCAGCTTTATGATTTCAGAGACACCATCTCTAAATTTCAAAGTCCAAGGAAATTACAACATAACATGTTATATATTTCAAAAAAGAAAACTGAGATGGCTTGTCTGGCCTTACAAAACTAATTACAGATTTACAAGATACCCCTTTGATTCACAACACTCTCCTAATGCTCTATGCTATTTTTTTCCTGATATGCAGATTTACTATAAGCAAATCTTTAACTAGTTTTCATATTCCTTACTTGGGGGGGAGGGGGTGTGTGTGTATTTTGTTTTATGAAAACCAGATCTTTACATATAGAGATCAAAGTAAACCAATACCTTTTTTTTCACCAACAAACATGGAAATAATTATCTCTTTTACATGCTATGACAGAAGAGTAATTTATTATCTTAAATCCTGTTTAAGTTACAATGAAAATGTATTTTTAAAGTATCTAACATGCCATGCTCCTTTTGGCCATTCATCTTAAATAGAAATCAGCTGTGTAAAATAAGGAAATTGTAAACTTTATGCAATCTAAGAAGAATTTAAAATATCAAGTTTTCAAATACCAAATCCCTTTGCTTTTTACCTTTTTTTGACTGACATAGTACTTGCCCATAAGTGCCTGCTGGCATGCTCTCAAAGGTGCAAGTGTAACAAAGGACAGTTTTTTCCTCTGTGAATGCAGAGATGAATTCAGCCCAATGAGGCTGAAGCTTCACCCACCTGTGTATCTCAAGGTTCCTGACTTCAAGCCACGCTCACCAACTCACAAAAGCTGCCTCTTGTTAACTAAGGAGGCCTTTATGTGTAGGACAATTGCTGCAGCATAAATCACATGCCTGGCCTTGTGAAGGGGGCTGCATGAATACTGGTATCCATCCACTTACACCTTCTCACCCAGTTAGCACCTACACATGGAGACTGCACTTTCAGTTCCTGTATTGTAGGAATGATTGAATTTGTCACGATGGATACCTTGAATGAATAAGGATTAACTTCTGTTGCTTTACAAGTAAAAAAATTGTTTAAGATTTTCACCTAACTTTGGACAAACTAGTTGGACATCTGAAGATGGAGAAATAAAACTTGTCTCTTCGCTCATTTCTTGAGAGAGTCCCTGCTTATGCAAGCATGTACAAAGACGTTTTGTTCCTAGCTGAGCTTTCTGACTAACACAGAAGGGTGGCTCACAGGTACTGCTCACAGGTTCCCACTGCCATTTCTTATCCCCTTTGGTAATCACCCTGCAACCCATGACCCACAAATGGTTCATCCATTTGCTTGAGTATTGTTCTTCTACTTATAACTAGTTGCGTCTTACTGTGTCTAAAGACCCTCTGGTGTGAATATTGCCTTTTCACAAGGGTAGACAGTGGTAGGACAAGGGGTAATGGATCAAGGGGTAATGGATTTAAGCTAGAGGAGGAAAGGTTTAGGTTGGATATCGGAAGAAGCTCTTCACAGAGAGAGTGGTGAGGTGCTGAAACAGACTGCCCAGAGAGGTGGTGGATGCCCCAAACCTGGAGGTGTTCAAGACCAGGTTGGATGGGGCCCTGGGCAACCTTGTCTAAATCCAGACCTGGAGGTTGGTGGCCCTGCCTGTGGCTGGGTGGGAGGTGGGGTGGAACTCGATGATCCTTGGAGTTCCTTCCAACCCAGACAATTATGTGATACTGTAAAGAAGGTAATTTTAACTTAAAACTTTTTTTTGACATGTGATTTTCATATAGAATCAAGCCATTGGGAGGATTCCTAAAGCAGAGGCGTCAGCAATAAGCCCCACAGGACCTGTACATGGAATGGAAACATGACAGTAACAACTGTGTGGAACAGGTTTTTTACAGGCTGCTTATTGGCGAACATGTCACCAAGTAATACTTTACAATATTTATGAACCAAATGCAGAAGTGCTTTGCCAGAGGAAACGTTTTAAAGTGAGAAAGTGAGTGTAGCACAGTTAGTTTGTATACCTACAGGCCAACCTGTTTGTATCACAATACTTCCAAGAGGCTGAGCAGCAAAAGTAATGGGCTGGAAAGCTGACCAGGCTTTAGGAGGGCTGCATTAGTACTGGCGTGTGGGGAGATAAAAGTAGGGATTTTTTTTTTTTACTATGAACATACTCTCATGCCACTTCATGTCTTTGTCTAAAAGAAGACATGCTACTTAACAATACTGCCTTTGACAGAAATTTATCCTTAAACAACACATTTTGCAAACCAAGTATCCATAGTAACTAATTGCACAATAATTGAACTTGTGTATTACAAGTTTCAAAATTATTCACAAAAAAAGTGTTGAATATTTGAATTAATAAACATCTGAACCTGTACATTGCCTTCATTTCCATCAATAAGAAAGTTTATCATAATTAGAGATGAGCAAAAAATTTTCAGCAAATCATTTACTCTCCAAAAGCAGTTTCTGTCGTTATTTTTTGAATCCCTAAAAATACATTATAAATCTGTCAAAATTAATTCAAAATCAGCTCAAATATTTCTTTCTTTCTTGTTGCTGCCATTTTTAACCCAATGAACAAACCATGAACTAGACAGTAAAAATTCACGCTCAAATACTAAAGTTACGACAGTTGATGAGTCTACAGACACATCAGTTCAATTAAAAAGCAAAAATCCTGTCACTTATATGGTGTGGTTTAATATTGTGATTGGATTACATCATAGAGGCTAAACATAAACCACAATTCTAAAGACAAGATGGAAAAAGCTCTGCCCTAGATTAGCAATTAATGGAACAATGAATCTTGGAAAATATTTAACCTTTATTTTTTAGCCCACGCAGAAGTTGTCATTCAGACTATCCTGAGATTTATGATTTTGACGAGATATATTTATTTTCTTTTCCAAATTATGATCTTGCTACTGGAATAACAACTCCTTAAAAGTTTTCTGAAAAGAACTGGAATAACAAAGTAATAATTCATCAAACTCAGGAAGTAAAATAATGGACTATTTCATCTGCAGGGAGGAAAAAAAAAAAGTAACGCTTTTGGAGATACTTTCTTCACTGCAGCTTCTCATTGGCAACTCAGTTTTGCAACTATAAGTTGAAATCGCAATTCAACAGGCCTGAAATACCATTATTTGCCTGAGTATTTGTAGCTTTATATTTCTGTTTGCTCAAGGACATGAAACAATGTAAAGACATTAATTAGTTAAGCACTACAACAACCCTGTGAATAACAGAAATGCAGAACTGAATCATAAAGAGGTTGAATGTGACACCAGGGCCACAGAGCCCATCATCAGCAGTGTGATATACAATTTTGTTTAGAGTCTTTGACTGTATCCAAAAGGTTTACAATTACAGAGACTGAAACCCCTCAATGCTCTTTGGAAAATAGCAGAAGCATAAAATCCACAAATGAAATGGGATTCCTGGCTTTTCACTTCCCTGTGGCACACACTGATGGTGCTGTGCTGTGTGCAGTACAGCTCTAGGCACAGTGCTGGTCATGTTATGGCAGTTAAGGGGCCATGTATTCTTTCATGCCTTCTGTTTTAGCTGTGTGGTGCTGTGAAATCCGCTGGTAACTCCAACATACTTCTCTGGTGTATTTGCCAACTGCATTTGTCTTTCTGCATTTATACAGATTACTGCACGCCTGTTCACTGAAATTACAGAGCAAACTCAATATATAAGAAAAAAAAGTGAGCAACACAAAGAAGAGGTACAAATCTCCTCAGCAGCCAAAGCCTTTAAAGCACCAGAGCACTTTTGAAAGCTCAACCATGAATGACCATGGAAAACCCCTGAAGAATGCCATCCCCATACTGCAGCCTGCCTTGGCAGGGTGGATTTTGTCCCGCAGCATCTGCAGAGATGTCAGTTAAGGGGTGCTTGCTGCAGGGAATGGCTCATCTGAACCCCACCGGGTGAGAGGGGAAGGCGGGGGAAGCAGCAGTGGCTGAAGCTGCCATGTACACTCTCAAATGCAGGTCAGTGTGTCAGGCCAGGAAGACAAAAGTTCTCAGCACTAAACTTGCCAGGCCCCAAACTTAATATTAAAACCAACACAGCTGGTGCGCTTTTTTGTGTGCTCTGTTAAGACTTCATCTTCTCAAAACACTTGTGCTGGGAGCTGAAAAGCTCTGAGGTGGCTCCTGCCTCCCAGCGAGATGAGAAAAACACTGTCTCCTGAACCCCCAGAGCAGAGGCTTTGTGGGAAGGGCCCTCACCAGTGATAGGTAACAGAAAGCCCTGAGGCTGCCACAGCAGAGGACAAACCTGGTAGAGATTTGTGTCAAGGGCTTGGGGGCACCAGTGGGCCACCCTTGGGACTCCCCCTCAACTACCCATGGTGCAGAAGCTCCCCTCAGCCCCTGGAGCTGTCAGTCCCTGGCAAGCACCATCTCAGCCAGGCTGCTCACCAGCTCCCCACAGCCCAGCCCACTGAGCTGGGTCAATTCGCAGACCCACATCCCAGCATGGCCTCTACCCATTTCCATCCTTGGGGAGATGCCAGATGCCAATTTCAGGGAGCTGGGACTACCCCAGTGTCCCCTGGCTGCCCTGTTCCTGGCTGGGGTGGTGGGACAGACCTTGGGTTCTGGGTCCTGTCCTGGGGGAGCCCCCAGGGCCCAGGCCCAGGAAGTCACCAACCTGCACAGCACCAGTTCATTTTATTTGCTCTCCTTAGTGAATTGGAACATGGTAAAATACTGCTCTGAAAAGATTACAGTACATACTTTAGACATAATCACAACAGAAACATAATTATGCCAGCCTGACAGGAAATACTTTCAGTTCCTATTCCCTATGAGGGAAGAATATTCACAACAAACACTATAGAAGGAAAGTTTAGTCAGAAAAATAAGGCCTAAACCGATGTCTTCAAAAGTAGGTGTCACAAGAAAACCACCACAATTCTGCAAGATTTATTTTTTCCCCACTGAAAGAAGGAAACGGAACAGGATCTAGAAAGCTGCTTTTCACCTTCCCAGTCTTCCACAAGGAATTAGCCCTCAGTAGTCAAGCTTTTGCTCTGACAAAAGAAAAACCATTCATCGACAACTTTTTATTTTCAAAAATTATGCACTTCTCTATATATTGAAAGCATGTGCAGCTTCTGGCTAATATACAAAATGTTTATAATGAATTTTGGAAAAAAAAGGTATTTTTTAGTCTGTAAAGAGAAAACTAATACATGTAGGACATATATAAATATGTATAAGAAAACATTGCATGTGGGAAGATAATGTATGTAGTCAAACATTCACTGCTACTCATTTTAAGTGGATAAATAATATGAGCTGTTTTTCTTGGAGTTATTGAAAGTACACCATGAAATCTATGTTATTTGCCATTATAAGAGGAGCAGGTAGCGATGATTAGTAATTTGTTTTCATGAGTTGTTTTCATAGAAGCCCCCAACTAGAAATTCTTAATACAAATCCACATGCAAGTTTTAAAAAACCCTGAGAAAAACACATGTTCTTTTTTGGTTTCTGTCAATACACCCATTTATTTGCTCAATAGTACGTCATGTCTTAAAAGTAATTTCAATAATTTCAGGTGCTCTTACACCTTCACAGATACTTTTACAGGTGTGCTGCTGTCAAAGTATGCTCTGCAGCCTTCTCTGAATAATGCCAAAAGTACAAAGCTTTTTCAGAAAAATAAGGCAATTATTGTATAGTCATGGTGCATTTTACACAAATCATAGTCTCGCTGGAAATACAAGCTTTCCTTTCTAGGTATGGTCTACAAGCCTCAACAACATTGGGTAAAAAAAGTCCTCACAAATTCTTGCATGATTCATGCTGATTTCAGGAACTCTCCCTCAGTCTTCATGCAAGATATAGTTGAAAACAACTCTGTAGATACCAGGAATTTAAAAGAGTGCAAAGGCATTTCTATTAGCAAACCAGAAACTTTACTCTCAAGCAAGATTTTAAGAAAAGTGTAGTCGTTCGAATTACATGGCAGAAGGTATCTGACTGTATGTTTTACCCAGACAATATCTTTTCTGGAGATTACTAGAAGCAACTCTGGCTTAGACAAATCAGAGGAGAACTACCTCCATGGCAGAAAGAAAATGGGTTTACCTTTGGGCATGTTAGGGATAATCTGTAAACTACATCTAATGGTTTGTCAGAAAATACCATGTTGCAGAATCCAAGCATTATACAGAAACACCAGTCTTGTACAACTGCTGCTGTGATACTGGAGAGCACATTTAACCCAAGAAATAACTTGTATGGGGTTTGAGGAGTTTTCTGACTCTTTTTCCCAGGAATTTCCTATTTATAAGAAAATTTTTAGAATGAAGTCTCATTCTAAATTGGCATGAGTCAGGCACTAGGAGCTCAATCAGCTATATATCTACAAAGCATATCCAACATCACAAATAAAGATATTATCATGAAATTACAATATCTGTCTCTAATGACCACTAAACAAACTGTGTATTATACTATTTGACTCATTTGATTTCTGAATTGCACTAATAACTACAAGACTGCTGCACAAATGTACTCATAGTTGAAATCATTATGCCCATCCAACTTCTGAGACTCAGAAGGTGCTTGTATTACTGTACCAGTTCCTCAACTATGCATATCAGTACAGTTCCAGCAGTACTGTTAAAATTTCTAACAGTGAAGAATCCATCAGATAGTGATGAAAATGTAGCATAATTAGGGAGGAATTTGGCTGCTTTGTTTGTAATGTTGAATATTCTACCTCGGCCCAAAATATTTTTTGAATTTTTTTTGTCTGTCTTGAGTGTCACTCTCCATTCTTTTTGACAGAAATCTCTGTTAAGGTTAGAATAAATTAAACATTATCACAAGAAAGAAAGCGGCAATAAGAACATTAATTGGTAATGACAGCAGATTCATGATAGCATCCTTTTTTACTGTACAGTAGTACATTTATCAAAATGTGAATTGTCTGCCCAGGGAACATTAGAACATAAACCCAAGTAAGTCTTCTATGGACTTGAAGAAAAATCATCCAAAAATCATCCATTTGATCAAATAAAAATGTAGAAGATTTATCACGGAAGCCCTTGACCTCCAAGACAGCTTTTCAAACCAGTCACCTCTCCATCTTAAAGTAGAACGATTTTCTTATGCCTACCTCAGACTGTGTAGGTGTATGAATGAAATCAAGTGTCTGTGAATCTCTCACAGAGATACAATGTCTCTGTTCCCAGGCTCTAATGGCAGCTCTTGTTTTTTTTTAAATCAACATGCCTTTCGACTGATACAGTTTCACCATCATTTCAAAAATTCAAAAGAATGTGCATAATTATTTTCTAAAAATAAGACAGATACAATCTCTGTCTAGGTTTTTAAACTGTCTAGCTTGAGCCCTGCTTTGGCAGCACACACTCTAGGATCTGAGCGCTTCCCAACGATCAGCCTGCACTCTTGTTCTCTGGAAGCCCATCCTGCCCAAAAGCTCCCCCAACCAGCACATATTGGTTTATGGTCCCATTATGAAAATGTTTCTTCCGAGTGGAACTCTGTGACTATGCTGCACGTCACAGATCTCCAAGACAACATGGTGCCTGGGTTAATCTATGTGTCTCACACTGGATAAGGGAATCTGAAGCAAGCACTACGGCTCATGTCTTGCCCTCTGAAACATGCCAAAATCACATGTATGTAGAACCACTTAGTAGAGAATACCAACTTCCTAAGGCTTCCCGAGAAAATTCCCCTGTCCTTTGGGGCTGCTTCCCGATTTATTTTATCATGTTAGTTACTGAACATAAAGATGTCAACATCTAACACTGTTTCCTTCAGGAAACACAAAATTCAAAGTCAGGAGAAAGGGTACAGAGGCCACAATGTCTCCAGGGACAGTGCCTTCAATGCCTGTGCCAGAGCAACGAGGAAGGCTGCTGTGCTGCCATACACTTGCACTGGAAGCAGCATCTAAACCAGCAGAGGTGCCATAAACTTATTCCTGAAAATAATTCATTTTCTCAAACTTCTTAGAGTCAAGTGTGTGTGACTTTGTATTTACACTGTCAGATGAATCTGAGTTTTGGATAGTTCATAACTTCCGACTTCATTGTGAAAAAGTAAAATTGCCTACGTATTTAAAAGAGTAGGTTATAAGCTATGGTCAGATGATCATGCACAGCATAGTGACTTAAATTAGCATTAAATTAGCCAGAGTTAACCTGTCATGAAATAGAAGAATGCACAATCAGTTACTGCATCTCAGCTCAAGGGTGGTAACTTCTTTACACAAGCTAACTTGATCATTTACAATCATCTACTCACAATTCTAATTTACATGACATTGCTTCAGCAAATAGATTATGCAGGCTGCAAATGACCTGCAGGGATATTATTGCATTAGTTAAAATTTTAACAATGCAAATTAGGACAGGCCCTTGGCTATACACTCACAAATCATTATTCCAGCGGTGCAAAATGTAGAACACATAACATACAAATAGAACATCCAGAAACTGTGACACATCAGCCAAAATATACCAGCTACTGACTTCATGATTTTTTTCAGTCTCATATAAGAAAATAAAACAAAAGGTGGAAAATATAGAAATGGGGTGATAAAGACAGCGAGTGCCAGAAAAGATACAGTATTGTTTGGCTGCAGTGTTGGCTAAATTTTGCAATACAGGAAGAGTGACAGAGAATCTGAGCACCAGTTTTCAAACCTTTTTGACTTGCAACATACTTCCTCTATGACTCTGGGCAAAGCCACTCAGAGCTCTGCATGTAACAGAAACAGTCTGATCTGACTCCACAGCTCTGCATCCCAATTTTCTTCCCTGTCCCATGAGGATTACAATCACATTTCATAAGAATGTGATGCAACAAGAACAAAATGCCCTTTGTTCTTGTTTCCTACAACTTGCCCTAATGTCACAAATGCCTGGAGTCAAGCTACAGCCAAACCTCTTAGAATGTAAAATCTGTCCATAGAAGATAAACCCAAAGAAGCTCAAATTCATTGCTTGAAACATCTGACCTGCTAACCAGAATTCACTGACTTGGATTAGACTGTCTCATATGGTTGACAGACAGATGCCAATTTCTCAAACACTGTTTTGTATAAGCTTACCTCTATGTGAAAAATATATCCAAAGGTTGTTCTTAAACTATTTTGGATAATTTTACCTTCTATTGTTTATTTGGAAGAACAGTGACCTTCTGTAATGCTGCTTAACCAACTGTGATTTCCAATTAGTCTAGGGAAGAAAACAGCAGGTTTCCTTAAATGTAGCTTTACAAGGTAGCAGCATCTTGAGTGACAGATAAAATTACTACAGTTATGCTTATTGTACATGAAGTATTCACCAGTGAAAGATTGTTTTAACTCAATTATACTTCAATCCAAGAAGAAAAGAAAAGAAAAAAAGTATAAACATCAAACATGAAGTGCTTAAAGAAACTCTCAGCAGTTTATAGGAAGAACAGTAAAGGAGAAAGTTCTCTCAAAAGAGGCCCTGAATACTCACTGCAAATTTACATGCTTGAAACTAACTGAAATGAGGAGTTCCCTTGCTCAAGATTGCAGAAACACGGTCATGAAACAATGCCATCATTGAGCAAACAGACAGATCTGATTTTTAAATTTCATTTCTTTTTTAATCTGCATGCTAGTGTGTGGGTAAAATCTGATGGATTTGTATTCCTTCAAGAAATTGCTTACTAATGTGTCTCAGACACTCCCTAACAAAACTATTTCACGTATTGAGAATTAAATTCTGTCTTTAAGGTTCATTTTGTCCTCGGTCTTTACTGCCACCAGAAGAAGTGAGGAAGATGATAGTAATTTCTGCTATCATAGATATCACAAAACTATGTAAAACCTGTATTGGCTGTCCTGCAACCAGAAAAACAGAACACTACTGAAACACTGCAGAAAAACAACCACTACTTCTTCATTCTCAGCTTCTGAGCAGTGGAGAAATACATTCCCCAAGTCCAGCACATTAGCACAAGTTGTAAGACCCAAGTGTCTGACACAAAACTCATGGCCTGCAATGGAAAAACTCCCACTGACTTCAGTGTTTCGAGCCAGTGCTTATGTGAAAAAGCCTAAGAGTTGATGATTCGCAGAAAATTAAGAAAGAGAATACATTTTCATAATATCATTTAGTCAGTTCTTTGGATGAACAACATCTGCTCTCTAAAAAAGAGGAATTTTCTCCCTCCCATTCCTAAGCACTTTTCCTCTAATTTTTGTTTATAATAATTCTATTTTAATAATAATCACTTTTGTAAAAAGCAGATTATAATCCATTACATTTTTGCGATGTTATTAAACAGCATTTCCACTACTGCTGGTAGAAAATGGTTTCTTAACAAAAAAAAAATCACTGGATGTTGTAGCTTAACCCCAGCTGGCAACTAAATAAGAACAGCTGCTTACTTAGCCTCCCCGTGTCAGTATGGTGGATAGAATCAGAAGGGTAAAAGTGAGAAAAGATAAGGACAGTTTAACAGGTAAAGCAGAAGCCGCATGCACAAGGAAATCAAGTCAAGGAATTCACTCCCTACGGGCAGGTAGGTGTTCAGCCATCCCCAGGAAAGCAGGGAGTAACTGGTACTTGGGAAGACAAATGCCATCATTTTGAATATTCCTCCCTTCTCTTCTATTCCCCAGCTTCATATGCTGAGCATGATGTCACATGGTATGGAATGTCGGTTGGGACCAGCTGTGTACCCTCCCAACTCCTTTAGCACCCCCAGCCCATTTGCCAGTAAGGCAGTGTGAGAAGCAATGCCTTGGCTCTGTGTAAGCGCTGCTCAGCAGCAACAAAAGCATCCCTGTGTTATCAGCACTGTTTTCAGCACAAATACACACTATAATCCCTACTAGCTACTATGAAGAAAACTATCCCATCACACTGGAAAAAATAATAATTCTGTGTTAAAATAATCTTTAGCAGTACTCTAGTGTAGTATTAAAACTGACTGCTCAACTAAGCAAAATAAATTAAAATAATCAGTTGCCTGTATATTCCTCACTACCACCCTTATTGTAGACCATTTTATTCTAGTACAGAACACAGTCCAAAGGCTGCACTAGAATGATCATCAATGTTTCCAAGATGACTTTCTAAGTTTTGGTGGGAGAGATATATCTCTGCCATCACTTTCTATTCACGATAGCATCAACTCCTGAGAGTTCATGCATTTTCTCTTCATAAAAGTAGCACGCATTGTACCAGGTGGTGCTACCTGTTCAGCAACACAGACAAATGCTAGCTTTAGAAATATTCTCAACTGCTGAATTTCAAACCCATGTTTCTTTATTGCGGTGTTGGTTTCAAGTCTTAGACAGTTTTAAATTAACTGTGCATGGCAGATACTCACCAATGAAAGACGAGAAAACTCAATACAGAAAAATTCAGAAACTGCAAACTGAAGTTGAAATCACACTGATCACATCTGAACGATGCTCCAACATCTTGCTCTATTTGAATTCCACCTGATTTTGAACTGATCAGCTGCTGTGCTAAGACTCATCCCTACACTAGGAATAACCCTTCCAGCTTGCAGGCTGTCCTTCTCCAGCCACCTCAGCCAGCTGGCTGTGGCAGAGACTGCCTTGCTCTTTATTGCATTTATGTTGGCATAGGTACATCAAGAGAAGCAATCTGAGAGAAAGGCGATCAGTTGTGATGTCATGTTGACATGAAATTCCATGCTGCAAGCAGTTAATGGAAGTATGTGCTTATTTGTTGAATGGTTATGAAATCAATCCATCTGATAAAAGCACCTGTTCTGGAAAAATTTCTGTCTGTGGTTCATTTGACTCCATAGGAAGAATACAGAATGTTAATTGGGTGACTCATCCATGAAACCGTATATCCTGAAGCATTAAGCCTTGTCATTTAACCATACAGCACTTTTCCTGGTGTCTGGCTGAGTAAAAATGGTCCTCAGTAACTCTGATTTTAAGGGTACATAACTGCCAAATGGATATGTACTTATTAAGGAAATCAAATTGCATGCATCAGGGAGCACAGAACTGTTCAGTCTGTTATCCTGTGCAGTAAAGGCCATGCTGCGGGTTGACTCCAGACAGCAATGAAGCACTCACCTGGCACTCACTCCCCACCAGGATTGGGCTGTTTGGTTGGGTTTGGGTTTTTTTTTTAGAGAGGGTGTTGGTTTAGTCTGGTTTTGGGTTTGGTTTTTGGGGTTTTTTTGAGAAAGATCTTATATGGCATGGAATAGCCTTTTGGCTGATACCTTTTGGTGCCCCAGCTATGTTCCTCCCCAGTCTACTGACCAGGACATGGAAGAGTGTGAAAAAGAGAGAGCCTTGGGCCTGTGCAAGCACTGTTCAGCAAAAGCCAAAACACTGATGTGTTATCAACACCGTTTCCATCACAAGCCAAAACACAGCCCCATAGGGACTGCTATGAAGAACGTTAACTCCACATCAGCTGAATCCAATACAGTCCACCAATTCTGTAACTATTCCACATGCTGGAATATATTCCACATGTAACACTTATTAGATATCTATTTTTGCATATACAGATACCTCAAACCAAATTAATGTGATTTAATTTTTGCTCTTGTAAAGTAAGTTTTAATGATGGAATATATCGACAAAATTACTCTTGGATGTAAGTAACTCCACTGAAATCAGAGCAGTTACAGAAGGCAAGTTTGGCCCAGTATATTAGATTAATGGCTAAATCAGGGCAATAGATAAGTACTTTCTTCTGTATTATCAGCATAGCATTAGCCGTTTTCTTCCGCTACTGCCTGTCTTGTAGAATACGAAAGGATTTCTCTTCTCCACTTCACCATGTCTCCTACCCCACACAAAACCTTTCCTATTTTCTCACTTTCCTTCTGGCAGGATTGAGAACATATCTTCAACTTTCAAAATCCAGAGCAAATCTCTGCAGATTTTTCTGGTTTTGTTACAATTTTTCTGCCACTCTTCCCAACTGTCAGGGACCACACGGTCATTTCCTACTTCTATTGTCTCATTAACCCATTTCTTCTTCCTCAAAGCTTTCAGTGTTAATCTGCTTATTCTTATTTCATAAAACTTTAATCTGTTTGCTTTGGTTAAGTTTAAGGTCTCAAATTAATTTTGTTAGGGAACAGGAGATGAATCTGTCTGAATCTTATTCACTTGGAAAGAAAATATGATGTTCAGCTGAGCTGTGAAAGCTTCAGATTTCAGATCCTTCATTCTGTCCATAAAATGCCCAAAACTCATATGATAACATTTTTCAGTATTTCATGGATTATAAAGCCCTAAAATAACAGGAGTCCAGGCAGTGATCCATATCCAGCCACAGTATGCACAGCATGCTTGAAATCCAGCATCTTCAGATCTTTCTCTTTCCCATGTAGTTGGCACTGCATGAAGATACTCCAAGCATGTGTAGCACAGCAAGACCAATGTCTGGAGTTTACAAATGCAGCAGAGTTTGGAGTTTGAACTGAAAGTGCAGGTTGAAGTTATTAAAAGTCATTGCAGTAAAAATTCTAGCCATGTGAAGAAAAGAAAGTGTAAAATAATTGGTCATGATCTTTGTTACCAGAAATCTTTCGGTTTGGGGAGCCTCTCAATCTTCAGGGATAGAGAAAGATCTGATGGTTGGAAGGCAGAATTGAAGAATCACTTTTGGAAAAGGTTTGAGGAACTTGGATAAATTCTTCTGTATTTGTACTCTTAGATGCATATCATAAGGCTTTTGAAAAGTAACATTTTATTTCAGCCTTATATCATTTGCCTTAGTGAAAGAATTGGGAAGGAACTGTCGCAGTCTATGTTTCACTAAAGAAAGACTGGGGTATCACACTGGGTATTGTGATTTTCGGAATAAGAAAACAGCCTCCTCTCCAGCTTTAGAAATTGCCAGAAAATTAAATCTGTAAACTTCAGTTTAGACCTTTCAGTATGTAGCTTCACACCACTGTATAGTACAATTCTGGCCATGTCACAGCAGTTTCTGCCCATCAGAGATCTGTGTTTTATAACAAAACAGCCTGGATAAGCCTGTCTGGGCTTAAGTCAGCTACACTTTCATCAAAGCTCCCTTCTTTATTTCCTTACCTTTCTCACAAACAATGTCTCAAGTAATCAATATTGAAAAGTGCACACTTGACATAAGAACATATGTCCCATACACTTTAGGAAGATAAATGTTACAGCACAGGTTTGTAGAAAAAAAGTAGTATCTTTCACAACACTAACTGATATGACAAAAAAAAAAAAACAGATAAGCTTTTGATCATTTTTTCAATTATATCAGATGGTCTAACGAAAGACTACCTCAGACTACAAGTCTCAACTCTTTCTTTTGACATTCATGGTTACAGCAGACTTCCTAAACCCAGTATCTCTCATAGCACTGTATGGCAGTCACAGCTTGGCACTACCAGGACTATTTCATATTCTCCCTTTCATGCTGATATATGTAAATTCACATTGAGCTGCAGAAGCAACACGAGCTAAACTCTACCCATGTTTAGGACACGCACCCAGCTTTTAATCACTTTGCTGTGATTTGTGCAATGCTTATTATTATTAGAGAGTGGAAAGGCACCTTGTATTTTCAATGTATTTCTGGACATTTTAACCAAGTAATGCATCTATCAACATACATAATCTCAGATCAAATTTACTTTCAAAAGGATTCCACCATTCTGAGACATAATTTAGTTTTCTGATTTGCTACCTCATACATAAAGACTTCATACTTCAGAGACTTTATTGCAACCTCTCCATAATCCTGAGAAATCATTTTAAAAATATAACTCTATCTACTATTTGTATGTCATCTTCTATCCAAAAGTATTTTAAAATTCACAACACAGGGTATTTCACACATCTGTTGCCAGATGCTGAAATTTGTTAAATGAGAACTTATTGAAGCAGCACATCAAGTAATGTTGCACAGACTCCTTTATCACAAAGAACTGAAGAACTGTCTCACTGCAAATCTGGCCTGGCTAAGAGGACACACTGCCCTCAAGGGGAAAGCATGACTCCTTCCTTCCTTCCTTCCTTCCTTCCTTCCTTCCTTCCTTCCNCTTCCTTCCTTCCTTCCTTCTCGCTCTTCTGCTATTATTTCCAGACTTCTAATAAGTCACTTCACAATCCCTCTCCTCCCTTCTTCCTCGTGAGAAGTAATGTGAGCCACATTGTGATTTTGAGAAGAAATATCCTCACGCTCTGCCACTTATTCCTCATACAAAATGATTAGTTTCATTTTCAATATATTTAATTTGTACTTATTTTTCACCTGATATATTTGGGCATTACTAAAATTCTTGGAAATACACACTCAGGTATGACAACACCCCCAAATCAGGAAAAAGGAAGGCCACTTAGAAAGTCACTTTTGGTACTACATTACTATTTGCATTATTAATACATAATAAACAATTTATACTCAAAGCTCCCGGTGAACTAGAATTGATAAGCCTGGTAACAGTGCATATTTACAATAACTACTTCTCATGCAGTATATGATTAGTAGAGTTGAGTTACAATTGTTGAGATGCTGTAAACAGGAAAAAGCTGGCCAAGCTAGAAGGAATGTGCTAATTAAAGAATACAAGTGAAATGCAAGTTAAAAGCAGCCAGATAAGGAGAAGGGAAAATCCTGCCCCCAAACAGGAAGGAAGGGAGTGGAGCATAGCCCTTGATACATTTGCATCTCATAACCCAGGGCTCAACCACAGTTAGCAGGGAAGGGAAACACTGATCCTTCCCATCTCTATTTAGTGCACGTCCCCAGGCAGCCATCCTATTGAAAAAGATCTAGGAAAGAAGTTGAAAAGAGGGGCGGCAAAAGGAACAAAAGACAGAGGGAGTGGAGCTCAGAGCAGAAGCTGCTCCAAGGGAAGGGCTGCTTCTCAGCAGCTCACTCAGCAGACACAACCCAAGGGCAGTCAAAGTCATTCCAACCAAAACTAAGGCACTGTGACTAAGGAAAAAGGTTAAGTTCAGAGGCTGAGCAGAGGCATCACGGCATTCCCAATAGGTTAAGTATTTAAGTGAGGTAAAGGCTGCAAGTAAAGCTAATGCCTTTCATCAAAACAACTGATACAGTGTTAAGGGGAGCGGGGGCGTAGGGGGTGGGTGGAAGCACAAGTTTTTGGTTACACGGTGCTTTTTCAGATGAGGTGCTGAGGTGTTACACTTCAGGGCAGTGTGAGAAAGCGTGCCTGCCCTGAGCTCAGGCACACAGGTGAGACATCCCAAACAAGACAGAAATAAATTACAGACATTCCTGACTACACAATTTCTTTTTTTCCCATTCTGTAATTCAATACCTAACCTAGACTCTATTTTATTTGACTTTTTCTAGCAATATGAGCAACTTCCAAATAATCTCACACATAGGGAACAAACATCCTGCTTACCCTAATTGCAAATGCACTCATTTCCAACACCTACTTTACACTGTGAGGATGTGAAGTGTCCCCTCCCTTCAAGCTGTAAATAGCACCACAGGGAATGGCAGGGACATTTGTAGGCATGGAAGAAGTCTTTGGCAAAAATTCATGTGCCTTCCACAGGCAACTGCTTCTGGGGTAATGCTCTCTACCCACAGCAACATCTGTAGATGTGAGGACAAGTCTGCCTAGATTTTGGTGGCATAGTCCAAAGTCCCCCAAAATCCATTTTGAACCTGTTGACTTCGGGCAATTGGAGTCAGGTCCTTAAATCAGATCCCATGTGGAAAGCCACAGACAAGTCCATAAAGCAAAAAAGACTGGCATGGCTTGTAGCTTAGATCCAAAATAACTCTTCTAATTTCCCTGGTTTTAAGTTGTGAGTGTTCCTTGGAATTCAGATCACAGGCTTTTGTCAAGCTCAGTCTCCAAATAGTAGAAGTAATATAAAGAGGAAGCACTTAAAATAATAATCATTATGGGCTGTATTTAATTTAACATGGCCTTAAATATTAGCTGTGGTCTTGGAATATTTCTCTGAGGTTTACTAGAAATTTATAAACTATGGGAAAAACATATTGATAATGGAAGGAACAGACAAAAAAGAGCGTTTTAAAACTCTTAAGGAGTTTTTTCATCTTTAAATAAACAAATCTGAGGTTTTTCTTCCTTTGCTCAAACTGTGAAGCCCAAATGGAATAACAGACAGGAAAAAAAAATAGAAAGAAGTACTGCTTTTGGCTTCTTATACCTCTGTAAAGATCTAAATTAGCAAAGGTATTAAAAGCTAATTCTTCATCAAAAGGAGTAAACAAATTAAATATCCATTCTGATATTCCCTTATGATAATCTGTATTGTTAGTCTCCAAATGACATAAAAGAGAAAATTTTAAGCTGTTGAGGATCAGAAGAATTTTTTCAGAGTTTTACTTTAATTAGCTTAAAGCTAAGAGTATGTCCCATAAACTAATACCAAGTTTAGTCAATCTTTTCAATTTTTTGCCACTAATTATTTCTGTTATGCCAGTGGAAAAACAAAGATACAGACCTTAATCAGTGCTCCCAAGTGTTTGTTAATGAACTCTGAGGGGACCAAACAGCCATAATTGTCTTTCAGAACTGGAAACCATCCTTATAACATGGTTCTTTGTCTGCATATCACATCTTTCTACAGCTTAATGTTGCTTTTATCACTTTATTGCTTTTGTTACTTTTTCATGTGGGAAATGTTTTGATTAGATAGAGTATACCTTCAGAGAATCTTCCTTATCTTTGACAACAGCTATTTCTGCATTTACTGCAATAATGCAATCCCCATAATCCTGAATTTGTACAATTTGCTCATTATTTTATCATAGTACCTTCGCTAACAGTTACCATCTAAACACATAGCCATCCTAGGAATTAAGACTGTACTATTGCCATTGAAGACTCAGCTGTAAAGTTTGTGCCTAAAAAAGAAAACTTGACCACAGTTCAAATTTCAGTAACAGAATGCATCATTGTGGCAACACTAAGGACACTCATTAGTGACCTTCAGTCTGGGTCTGTGACTACCACGGTGCTTCTGGACAAAGATTTTGATGTAAACGTTTCCCTAGAACGCTCTGTAACAGTTGCCTGTTGTCCCATAGCCTGACACAGCCACTTCAGGTTCCATCACCACACATGCACAGAGCAATTGGAGTGCAGCTCATGCAGGTGCATCTAAGCAAGTCAGATTAATTTCAGCAATTAATAGTCAATTGAATCCCAACAGCAGCCCAAGCAGGTGAACTGTGATACTGGCCAGATGGCTGTGGGCAGGTTGGCTTGTACACACAGCTATATATAGGTACAGCTATATAGCTGTGACAACTGCACTGCTCGTGTCCACTTGGGCAAGTTTACATGTTCAATGCACATGTCTTGGCTAAGTGTAAATAAGTGATGAAGAGAACTTCATGTTATACAAAAGTTAACTTTATGTCATACATGCACAGGGTGGGTCAAGGATTCTTCCTCAACAACCTCAGACCACAGGAAGGGGCATGTAGGATTGTCTCAAGGCAGGGGGAGTCCCAGACAGAATACAAATGTGACCTGGTAAAACACGTTTGTTTCTCTTTCCTGAAAAGAAGTATCTGCCTGGCAAGTATTGTAGCTGTCAGATGGATCTGAACACCTGTATAGACCTGTCTGTCACATAAAAACATTCTTTTCCTCACAAACCAGTTCCCAAATGACATATTATGCTTGCTGTTTGCCAGACTGGGTGTGAATGAATTACATTGCTCTGACTTTCCAGCAAGGCAGCTCTCTGCTAAGAATACTACAAACAACAACCATCACTTTAAATTCAGTCCCACTTCTATCTTATGTGGAGTTTTTGGAGTACAAACACTGTCCATAAGTTTACTCAGAAATGACGCAAAACAGACCTAGATCAAAATTTGAAGTGGAAGAAACTGAACTCTAGAAGAGGAAATGAATTTCAGAGAAGGTAAAGAAAGTGTTCTAAAATCTTCCAGAAAAGGTCTAAACAACTTTGTTTCTTCCTCTTAAAGTACATGCCAAATAGTAAACGATAATCTGTTCCTCAGCACAATCCAGAAACTTCATAGCACACCATGCAGTTCTTAAGGTTTCAAATCGCAATAAAACAGAAAGCAAATGAGCAAATACATAAAGATCTGTTTTGATATCTTGAGATTAAATTGTGGCTCCATTTAATTCAGTGGAATATTTGTCATTGACTTCCATACTCAATAATGCCAGCAGGCACTTCTTTGACATAAAAGACTAAACTTTCAGAATAAGGGTGATGGGACTGGCTTTGAAACTAAATTCAGGATTTCTCATTACTTTCATTCCTCTTCCTCCAAAAGGAAAGAGAAATCAATATTGGTTAATATAATGTTTATATTTCTGTCATCCTGTTTTAAATCTAAAGTGAAAGGGTTTGTTTTAACATTGCAAATGCTTCTTCGCTCCATAGAACTGTAGATCAAGGTTTGACATAAGAAAAGCATAACTCCATAGGGATACTGAAAAATATTTAAAGTATTTTTTCATCGTTTTTGAACACATGGAGTTCATTGCACAGGTTTATTGCTATTAATTCATGATGTATGCACTCACACATTTATATTTTTGTGGCCCATCCTTATTATTGCATCTGTGCCAACCTCTTCCTTTTGCTAGTGAAACCCCCCCTCAACTCTCTAGTTTATCATCATGTGCATCAGTCCAAAAGGCAGGGCAGTGGTGAGGACTGCACTTCAATAGGTGTAACTGGCTTCCACGCACTTAATGATATCCTTCTCTGCTGGATAGCATCCTCTGTTGAGACAGTTCATGAAGTCCACTGCCAAGAAGTGTTTCTTGGGAGTGGTCTGTGGAATGAGCAGTTGGAAAGGAGGCAGGTGTGACCTTGTTTAGCCTGCACACAATATTCCCTGAATAAACCCTTAAAACCTCCCAACTGTTATTGGTAAGGATGAAGAAGACCAAATAGAGACTAATCCTAAAAAGCAGGTTGAAAAACAAGCTAAAGGGATAACCATTCTTTTCCCCCTACTTTATTCCTTTTAATGTTGCTCTAAGTCTTTGTGTGAAAATTCAGGAGCACCAAGTACTGAATTTATGCACTGCAGAAAACACACTAGGCAATATGACAGTAACTAGGCAATATGGCCAGAGAGGATTTCTGATCACATTAAGCAGCGGTATGATTACATCAAAAAAAGAGGTACAATTTAACCTTGAATAACTTAAGCCCAAAATAACATACACCAAAGTTTGAATTAAATTACAGAATGAATCATATGTAAAATAAATTACCAGATTTGCGCTTCCAGTGGCAGCTGTGGACAAGTATGGCTTTACCTTTTAATATTAATCCTCTTTATATTCTCAAATTTATTTTACTTTCTAAACCAATTCTATTTTAAATTTATTAATGTATCCCCTGTAGTCACTGGGATTATATTACTGATAATTACCACTACTGCACATAGTAAGTAATACCCACATGCATATCAGCTTCCTTTTTCGGATGTATACTTTCCCCCAGCCTGTCTGCCAGTGTAAAGCAAGTGCATAGCTCCACTGATTCAGTAAAACGAGGCTGATTTATACCAGCTGGGAATTAGCCTTCCTTGTTTTCATGAAGTCAAACAGTATCTCAGAGAGCTGTATGGATCACTTTTACAGGTATGTAACAGAAAATGTAGAAAGCTCTAAGATGGCTGAACATTTCCTCAGAGTGCTGACACTTCCTTCCTGCTCATTTCACTTGCAAGACAGAAATAACTCTCCAATGACTTGACCTCTTCAAAAAGAAAAACTTTTCTGTACTGAGATCTGCTAATCAGGTCAAATTGCTGAGGCAAATTTATTGTTATGATCCCCTGAAATCTGAAAGTGATGAATAATTCCTTACCCAAAGGCCTGAGGATAAATTCTGAAACAAACACTCCCTGTTTTACATCAGAAAATCACTTTACCCATTTGATTTAATGTTGCTGGACATGCATCACTGTCTAGTGAAGAACTGGTATGTGGTTTCTTTTGTTACATCTACAACTTGTACCACCATTTGTTAGGAAATAAATCATCAGTCTTTATAGTGTTTCTGCCAATGGTGCGTCTAGGCTCCAGGTTATCTGTATGACCACAAGGATAAGTACATAAAAATAGTATTTAACAAACTTATATAAAATCAATTTCTTGCTAAATAAGATTAGACATTGCATGGGCATTTAGGTGTACAGAGTCCTGATGAGACAATGTCAATACTTCAGGCACGTTGCCAGCGGTTACTCAAACATCATCCCTGAAATGGATTTTCATCTTGCAAAAGAACAATGGAGTGTTTCCAGAAATGAAGCAAAGTGCACAGTGCTGCCTTCGTTGGAAGGAAGAAATATTACATAATCTAATTTAGTCCCTTAAAAAGGAAACATCTATCATAAAAAGGTACTTTACAAGATGGAGCAAATCATGTCGACTTCAAACATGGCTCTTGCAGAGGCCTCAACTATAAGAGGTAAGTAGTTTTGTCCCTTAAAATGTGATTTATAAGAAATCCTGGGTTTGGCAGGTTGTTACATGTCAAGGTGCTACTAAATGCAAGTCAAAAAGGCCTGTGCAATTCATTAGTGTTCTTTCTTGATTGGAAACTAGAGAGCCACCTGTTCTTGCCATTATTCAGAGAAAGACAACAAGGTAGTCATTCAAAAATACACTGCACTGACAAGCATTTGATAGGGATGAATACCAGTGTCTCAAAAGACAAGTACAGAATAGGCAATGAAACTGCAGATGGTTTTGTGGTCAAACTACTGGTGTGAACTGCTGGGACTTACACAAACGTCGTTTTGGCATCAGATTACCAGTGACTTGGTTCTGTCTCAGGCAAATCACTCATTTTGTGAGAGTGAGTCATGCAGTGATTCTGCAAAAGCAAAATTGCTGCTGGATTCTCACACAAATTACATGAGTAATTTGCTACTTAAGAAAGATGTTTAACATTAAAAGGAAATAACTGCCTACAATGGCATATAACTTCGATATTTCACAATTCACACCCTTGGGTAAAGTATTAGTTTCCAAAGATTCAATGACATTTCTGTCTTACTATTAAAAATACAAGCAGTCTGACCTTACTAATAATGTAGCCTACTTGTACCAAATATCCATTTCTAACACCAAGAAACAAAGAACCAACATTTTTCTTTCCTACTGGTATCTGCATAAAGTTGATGAAGGTATAATTACTTCTTTCTTTCCTGTCTCAGTTCATGCTGTAGATAGGCTGGATATGACCATTCTCCTCTTTTTTATTTCTTTACTTTAAAAACTATCTATCTAAACACTGAGATGTGGATTCTGTTCGAAATGGTACAGTGCTGATTAAAACATAATTTAAGACACATTTTTCACAGACAACAAACCACCAAATGTTTTCATTGTGATCACAGGCATTTGCCGTACTTATCAGGTCCAAAGACAGATTAGACAATTTGCTATGCCATGTTCTTTAGACATATAAAAATATATGTATCCCTAAAAGTGTGGCTAGCTTAGCTGTAATACAGTTTTCGTTCTGGTAACGTGAAACTTCAAAGAGATACAGAACCACTATTTACCTCCAGGACGCTCAGTTACCAGCCCATCAAGAGACCTGTTTTCATCAAGTTCCTTCTATACTCAAGATGTGAATCTTTTAAATGGTGGATTTGTTGACAGGAAGCCAGACAGTAACAGTGAGCAAAATAAAGTACCGCAAAGCTGTTTTCTAAGGTACATTATGCCATAAGTGTGGCAGGCCAGTTTTCTATGCAGAATTCATACAAGCAGCCAGAAAAAGTGAGACAGAACCACACTCTGACATTCATCCATTCTGAAATCAAATAAAGTTTCCAAATCCATAGGCATCCTTTTAACCCTTAAACTGATTATACACCAAGATCACACCAAAACCTTATTTTCCTGAAAAAAAAAAAAAAAAGAGCCCAGGAAGAATAAAACTCTTAGCTGAAACTTGACCTATGAAACACATCTATAATATCTGTGAAGAGTTTATCTGAAATTCATTCTCCTCTCACTCTTGCAGTGTGCTTACTTGTATATATGTAACACATACCTTTAACAGATTTCTGATCTCTTTATAGAGAGTTAGTAAAAAAGGGACTGGAAAGAACCCTACACAAGGGAAGCAAAAAGGAACTACTAGTGAATGGGGCCTCCTGCTATTACAGAGGAGACCAAATAAGCTGGATGATAGCTAGGATTGCAATTTTCTAGCCTGCAAAAAGTACAGCATCATCACTATGTAAACAACTCTTTCAATCTTCAAGGAGCAATAGCCTTCATTGGGAGGTTCAGACTGGATGTGAGGAAACATGTCTTTACCCAGAGGGTGGTCAAACACTGAAACAGGCGTCCTAGAGAGGTGGCTGATGCCCCAAGCCTGACAGTGCGTAATAGCCACCTGGGTGATGCCCTTAGCAACGTGCTTTAGCTTTTGGTCAGCCCCGAATTAGTCAGGCAGCTGGACTAGGTGATCACTGTAGGTGCCTCACAACTGAAATAGTTCTGCTCTATTTTTTATTCTCTATTCCCTCTCCTATCCAACAAGCAGTAAGAAAGTAGGGTATTTAAAGCAGGTTCTAGCTCTTTTTTTTTTTTTAAATTTTCTTATACTAAAGGCTTTGGAGGGTGTCATAGCTGAAGAAATTCTGCCAGCATCACACTAAAAACTTCAGGCTTCACAGCGTGAGGCCTGCTGCTGTGGGAACCCTCTGAAAGTAAGTATTTACAAATAACAAAGAGTGTTGAATGAAAGTTTCAGTGTTCTTTCCTTCATCAGCAGTTATGCAGATCCCCCTCTGCTCTACCACAAATATTGATTTATATTAATCATGGAAAATTCATGGCTTGCAGGCATGAAAGAAAATCAATGCAGCAATGTTCCTGCTGGTTTTCTGCTAGCCAGCACATTTGCGTGACGGAAGACGGCACACAATGAAGCCCTTTGGTGAGTCTGTAGGTAAACAGATGAGAAATGTGGGAGCAAAAATGCTGGTGGTGAATGGAAAGTAAATCTTTTAACAGCCCTAACACAAATATGCTGTGAATGCTGATTTTATTCTTCCATCGTAGAAGACTATATTTAGCATTCAGCATAAGAGAACAGCTCCGGGAACCACATTTCTAGGAGGCATTTGCTACATTTTAGGATTATTATTCTTATGTTACAGAAAGATAGGTCTCTCATACACTCCATACATAAAATTTGCCATAGTGAAGCTTCCTTATTCAATGACAGTGCACTTCATTCCTACACACTACTCCATAAAAGAACAGATGTGATACTGTTGTATGACTTCATGAGTAATGTAACAGTGTGCTCTTTAAAATAAACCCTGCCATGACCACATACATACCTGTGTCAGAAAAGTCAGGACACTGGATGAACCAGTACTTCTGTGTCACTGGAACTGATGCAGTAACATCCGTATCATCAAACCAAATCAGAGCCAAGCTGAATCAGATATCTAATATTAGGAGACTAAAAGGGAAGCATATACATTCACTTGTGTGGTGGGAGGTACTGACTCCTCAGATGGCTATGTGTCCTGATGTGCAGCGAGCCAGTGGAGACAATGGAGATATTCCTGTTTACGTTTGCGATAAATGTACATTCAGAACTTTTTCTACTGAGTTGTGGTTCACCACTCTACTAGCTTAAACTACTTATTCCTAAAAAAGTATCATTAGTCTGCCTAATTCTGCAATGGAGTATGTAATAAAGGAGATAATTAAAAGTGTCTGAACTCACTCTCTTAGGAATCTCAAAATTCTCTTTGCATATAAGAAAATTTTGGGGAATTCAGATTTCTTTTTGCATTGCAGCAGGGAGGCAAAAGTAGATGCAGCAACCCAACTACAGTTTTATATGCTAGGAAATAAAGTACATGGTCTGTAGCTTGCATTGTTAGCAAATGAAAGCAGAATTTAATTCCTACTACCAGAAGAGAACATAGTAAATGTAATAGCATGTATTAGTAGCATTTCAAGACATTCTAATACGGCTAAATGTTTTCAAAACTAACCTCCAATATTAATGAGTGCACATGAATTTCAGCCTTAAAAGTTTATATTTAGTTTTCAAGGTCATCAGATTGTCTTTTCTCCTTTTGTGCATACACAAGCCCCAAATCATGTGGGAAATCACTGAAAAATATTTTACAATGTAAAAACAAGATCAATGTGACATCATGCCCCCTAAGCAAAATGTTGTGGGTTTTTTTAAACCAAAATGCTTTACAGAGTGAAATGTTCTGATATTTTTTATTTGAAAACTTGTGGCTTTACTGGTAGTTTCAATTCAAATAAAAGTATTTTGATATTAAAGACTCAAATCATTTAATGTCAGTGCTGGAATATATTCCCCTGAATCTCCATGTAATACTCCTTTTTCAAGAAGGATAACTCAAATTCGGGGTAAACCAACCTCAGGCATCGGGGCCTGATGGGAGCTGTAGTCCCAGTCCAGTGACTGTCACCTCACCTTCTCCCGTCACCTACAGAGCCTGCCATCAGACTCTCCCTGTCTTGACAACTTCAGAAATGCCTCTGTGCACCAGGAGAACTGGGGAGCTGGCAGCACAGGAGGGGTGAAAGATCAAGGAACAAAACACCCACACACAGGTCCCAGAGGCACCAGGGTGGGGTGTACCAGTCACCTCAACCTCAATCTCATCTGAAATGAGACCCTGCAACTCAGAAAACTGAAATATTTTCTTTGTGTTTACTTCAAATCAAGACAGAAGGTTTCCCTTGAATTTCCATGGCAGAATATATGCCTATGAAGGCACTGAGAGGGGGCTCAGGTTATTGCCCTTGATGACCAGAGGATACGTGAAACCAGGCTTTCCAGTGTACTGCACCTCATGGAATTCATCAGTCATGTGTTTCCTATCCTGCAGGGCCAATCCTGCAAGAACTTCAGCTCTGCACAGCAGCAATAAATCCTTCTTCACAACTAAATTCTGTGCCCAGGTAATTCAATCCAGTTCTACTGAAGTTAATAAAGCCGCAGAAATTTACAGCAGCAGATAATTTGGCACAGAAGGAATGAACCGCTAATTAGTAAGAGCAAGGGCTGGCATGACAATCTCTGCCAGGCTCAACCTTGGTATTAAGTACAGAATATCTCCTTTTATCTCATTTGCTTCTGTCATAAATTCATTTAGAAGAGTTCCACCTGACACATAAGAATTTCTTGCCTCAAATTACTGAATTGTGCATCAGAGTAACTTCAACACTTATTTCCTTTCAACAATTCAGCTAATTATGTTTAAGAACTTAGAACAAGCTTAAATAAAGTAGCTTTACTCTATTTATTATGCAACAGATACTGTATTACTCGTGAGTAACCAGAGCCTGTCACATTGGAAAATTTCATGAATAATATGTCATATATTATGCATGCATGTATAGTTCAGCACAGTCAAATATAACCAAACAATTAATAAAACAAATGAAGAACGCATAATTGAACTGCTAAATCTGAGAACTCAAAACTGAATTGACTAGTAGAGAATTATCAATCTGCCAGAAAATAGACATTGAAAAGTAATCTGAGTGCACTCAACCAATGTACAGACTTTTTAAAAAATTAAGTATTGCTATTAAAAATTACAACTTTTTAATAGCAATAAATCCCCATGAAATTATTTATTGCATACCATAGCTATAGCATTAACCTTTTGAAGCAAACCTAGAAAATTGCTAGCTAATGCTAATGACCAATTTTGAAAGGGATTACACCCTAATTAAATTATATTGTATAGGGGAGTAGTCATAAGATCATTTTGATGCCAACTGCATCTTAACATGAACAGTCTGTACTGGAATGAACCACGCTAATCCAAAATCAGTACTTAGTGCAATTAGGAGGCACACGAGGACAAGTTAGATGTCTTGGTTTTGAATGACCAGGAAAAAAAAAATAATTTACATTAAAAAAATTATGCTCTCTTAAAACAATGCTACAACATGAATCCATGTCTTGTTAGACTTCATCAGGGTGTTTGCTCAGTTGTCTGCTTGGCGTGACCCAGCCACCAGGACATAAGGAAACGTGGGACGTTCTTATTTTCAGGACAGATATTTGCCATTTAGGAGTCCCCCCAGAATGAGTTACTGAGTTTTTACAAAGGGACACTACCTTATTTATTACAAAACCAAAACAAATCTCACCTTCAGATATAATATTTATATGATATTTCATGAATCACTGTAGCTATAATATTAAATGCACATTTCAAAGTCCAATCAACACATGCTAGATTTTTTCAAATACACTGCCGGTGATCTAGGCGATGATGATATCATCATGATATCATTATCTGTGGTTCAAATAAAAATCAATGAAAAGAGATTGACGCAGCTCCAACCTTGTTAACTCTGAAGGAGCTGCTGGACGTGCTTTGGGCCCCAAATCAGGCAGGTCTCCAGTGTGCAGAGGAACTGCATTTTAGGATTTCGGGTAGCGAAGCTCTAGCAAAAGCGGGTCTCAAGAGAAACTGTGTTTCTCTATTATCTCCAAGATCTAAGCAGCTCAACAGAAGTGCAAGAGAAAAGGGAAGTGGTTATAGGCAGCTGCCTGCTACAACAACTCCAGTAACCAAAGCCATTCCCTCATGTTCAAATACATTAAGCAGTCTGCAGCATCTTCTGCAAACTCTACCTTATGCAATTAGGTCAGGAATATGAGTAAAGGGTGTCCATGTCTATGCTTATAGCAGCAGAGTCCCTGGACATGGTGTAGAAATCACCTCCCCAAAGCAGAGAGGAGGCCCGGCCAGCAAAAGGTAGTGGTGCCTTTCAATGTGCTACACCTCAACACAGCCATTTCAGCCCGCAGCAGGACCCATGATTTGGGGACACTGGACTGTGTCTGCCACACTGCTGCCAGCACAGTGGTCCCCAGCCAATCTCTTCTTCCTTAGTAAGGTTGAAGAGCTTGTTTTAGAGTAGGACAGGAGCTTACTCCTTCCCACAGAAAACCAAGTGGGCCTAAAGCACAAGATCTAATGCGGAGTCACAAGTGGCATTTACTCCAAGCTTGATTTCAGGCTCATTTGAGATGGAAATGCAATACAAATGACAAAGTGTTTGTCATAAAAAGATTTGTTAAAATAAAATATAATCCACAAGAAAATCTTGTGTAACCCCCCGGTTAATCAAAACTGCTAGAGGGCTTGAAGTGTTACAGCTGGAACTTGAAAATCATCTTTGTTCGCTTTCTTTACTTATTTTTGCACATAGTTAAGATGAGTAAAATCTCAAACCAGAGGGCTAACTATTCCCAAACACGCAGAAGTTTGGCTCTAGATCTGAACTTTGTGGTTGGCCTTGCCTACTGGCTTGGTCCAGCCTACTGGCTGGACCCCAAGCCTCCATTACCAAGCACCCCAAACCGTGATATGGATGAGAACACATGTGGGAAATTTGGCTCTTACACACACATAACTCTGCAGTTGTCATCACTTCCCTCTTCACAGTCTTGGCTGCAAAGCTGAAAGAAGCCCAGCGGTGCCGCGATCCTTTCCTCCCCCTCTTTATATTTGTCTTTTGCTCCCCACTTGGAAGTGTTTTTGCATACAATGCCAACTGAAAGCTCTCAAAGCTGGAATGCTTACTGTCACTTAGGCTACACAAGGAAGGCAGACTTTTATTGGAAACATTCCTTCCCTTCCTTTTCATTTTTGCTGCTCCCACGCTGCTGTTGGCAGCCTGCGATCCGTATCAGAAGGAAAGCACGTAAAATGTATGCAGTTAGGCAGCGGTCCTGTACGGCACTTCATGCGCACAAACATCTGCAGCTGCGCGCTGCTTCTGATCTGTAGGAGACTACATATGGGCACTGAGATCAGAACACATCAGATCTCTGTTATTAAATGCATGTGTCTTTAAAGCAACAAGTCTTAATTCCTGTTAAGGGACTCCACTAATAACAAGAAAAATAACTTCTATTTGCCCCGAGCAGAAGTTCATACCAGCACAGAAACGCAACAACACAGAAGACAAATAAGGCCTATAGTGAAGAGCCTTAAAAATACTAAAGCAAAATTAGCATTCACGTGAGTTTTACAATTTTTTGCCTCTCTATAGCTGAAGTTCCAGCATGGCTACATAGACTTGATAGAAAGCAAGAACCAGCGGTGAGTACCCGACACCAGGTGCATACAGTTATCGATGTGAGGTACATTTTTAACAGTAGAGATGAGGAGCTAGGAGAAAATTAAGAGGGGTGTGTGTGGGGGGGTTGTTAATCTTTGAGTGCATTCCTATTGAGTTTAGCTGTCTTTACTGAAAGCAATCCTTAAAAACGAAGGGGCACAATAAAGGAGAAGCTAAGTGATTAAGAAATTGCTATAGAGAGGTGACACTAGCCGATGCAGAAGTTCACTTTAGCTTCATGCCCTAAAATCCTATGCTGTAAATGAAGTAAATATAAGAGGTTAATATATGGCAAAGCCAATGTAAAAGAATGCTTTCTTGCAGTTGTTTTTTTTTTTCTTTTATATGAATTGTGATGGATGTCTGCGGTGACCTTTGAAATAGATGCCTAAGAAAGATAGCATTTTTGTCATGAATTTAGGAAACATAATGTAAGCCATGAGATTTAGGAAAGCTTACTGCTACTAATTCATAAGAAATACTGCATTTCAATCAAGAGATTTTACATAAATTCTTAAGGGTGCATACTTCAGCTAGCTTATGGAGAACTACCATTGGTACAAGTCCCCACAGACCAACGCAGTGATACATCTGAAAAGGTACAGACCTGTACGAGCAAAAGACTGTATCTTGTGGTCCTTGCTCGTGCAGAAATCCGTACCAACATCTGGAGAAATTTTACTGGTACAAACATTTCAGGACTTAACAGAGAAGCCATCAATATGCTGAACACAAAGGCCACTTTCTTTTTTGGACTGTGCTTACCACGATACTGATACAACGAAGTCTTGATATGCGCTTGTCTTTTTGTCCTGTTTTGATTTTCAGATTTTAATTATATATGTGCAAATTTAGTACATTGGGTCGTTTATGCACAGTAAAGTAAGGTGTGTCAGGACATCTCTCTAGTCTGAACACCACCTCGAGAGGAGACGGTGTTCTGCTGACAGCCCTAGTAGCTGAGTCCCCTGGAAGAGGTGGGCCTTTTGACTGACATTTCAAGAAGAAACAGACTCAATCTGATAAAGTTTCACCATACTCTGACCTGAGGTAAGTCACCCATGACTGCCCCTCTTCCTCGCTCCTCCAGGGCTGTTTATGTACAAGCACCCATGACCCCAGCATCCAACTCGATCTGGGCAAAGGGCAGATTCACCTCTAATTAAATTGTTCTGGTCCTCTGAGAGCAGCGGGCCTTTGACCAATACTTTTCTGGGATACTGAATCCAATCCACTGACATATGTACACAGGCGTTCACTTTATAAAGCTTAGACATGCTTTTATCTCCTTCTGCTGTGCAGGAGCCAAAAGCACAGTCCTCACTATGAGGTAAGTGGAAATGGCTGGAAGTTTTTTCTGCCTTCTGTTCACATTAAAAAAATCAGCAATTTCTTTGAAACAGACTTTAAACCACATCAGCTTTTTCAATAATTTCAAATATTTTAATAAGTTTCATTAAAATGGATAATCACCAGGATGGTTTATTTTAGCCAGCAGATATCCTACTTTATTTAAGAATTAGCTTTGGTATTGCTAAGTATGAAAGGTAACCAGCACTAAGACAATGTCCTCAACTTTAATATCATAGCTAGCTGTGAATAATTAACTGCTAGGAGTTTTTCTTCCTTTGGCAGCTGAATGGCTCCATCATTTGGTGAAATTCATGAGAATTACTCCATGTCAATGATCTCATATAGAAAAACTTACGCAAAATATAAGGTTTGCAATGGAATTGTACTGAAGTCAATAATGTCAGTCAGCTATCATCTACAAGGAACACTGCATGTGCAGTGGTATGCATGGCATAGGTTGGTCATCCCTACCCTAGCTGATCCCTGTGCTCCTAGTGAATATATAGATCCAATAGGACATACATGTCAGCACAAGTTTATATATTTGAAATTTTACTTATGAAGGAACAGATCTTGACTACAAAATTTAGCAAGTAAGTAAAAGAATACTTGCTTTTAAAATTAATTTTAAAATACTTAATTCTACATATAAAACATGCAATTAATTTAGCCTAGGAAAAGTCTGAAAAGGCTCAAGAACTTTCTGGGGTTTTTTGGGGGGTTTTTGTTTTTTGGTTTTTTTGTTTAATTTCACAGTGTAGTAAGATCTTAAATTACAGATATAGGAATCTGGCATAACATCATGCCAAGACTTTCACTTCATACTTTCATTTATATTTGTAAGTGCTGAGACTTTGAAATCACAGATGATGACTAAATATTAGCAGAACTATCTGCAGGCAATGAGAGTGGTGAATGGAATAGACTTGGGGGATGTCTTGGAAATGCCACAATGAACAATGTGGAACCGTTTCTATTTCTCATATATTACTACATTTTCTAATACAAAGTGAGATGGTAATATCATATCCCCTCAGCAGCTCTATCAAGGAATAAAAAAAAAAATGAAGTAATATGTACTAATCTCTCATGTTGCTCCTCTAGCTTCTCATAAAGCATGAATACTCTTGGCTTTTACATCCATGTTTAACAATCAGTGAAGTTACAGTAATGTTCACTACATTTTTACCTTATAGCAGTAAAAATAACTTCACTGAGACATCACAAGTCAACATTAATGGCAAAATTGACGATTTGGTTCCAGTTCCAAACATACTCCTTTTGGGACCTGCTCATTCAGACATTAAATTTACAAAGACATGAATTCCAAAACACCTAAAAAACCTCTTACACTTAATGGACCTTTATAATTCCTCCCAGTATTCATTAAAAGTCTTTACTTTTTTGATCGGTAGTCAGTAGACTGAAGGAATTCTGGATTTGGATGTCATCATGGTTTTGTCCGGGAAGTAAAGATCAGACTGTGCTCTCTAAATTTCCCAATCTCTAAAAAAGGACTAGGGAAAAAGGAACCAAAATTTATGCAAAAAAGAAAAGTAGGAAAAATGATAAAAGATTTATATATGTCTCACAGCTCTTATTTGAGTCCTATTTCTGTTAAATTTCTGATGTACCTTTGTATACAAAAAACATTATTAAACCCTCTTTTTCCCCACTTTTGCTGAAATGAGTGAAAAATAAATAAAATTGTGCCTGTCTTGTCTGGGAAACCCACAGCAGATTAAAAGAAAATTTATGGGTCACTTAAAATGGAGTTTTATAATAGAGCGTGTTAGTACACAAAGCACATTAAGAGGAAGACAAACTCGCTAAAAGCAAATATCGTAATTTCATACTGTGGGACCTCTGCATAAAACAGAAGCCAGAAAACTCTGCAGGCTTTATAGCCTTCTATTTATAGCCTCCTATTAGTGGTTCCCAACACACTGACTTACTGCCGATATATGTGCCCAAACACAGGGTTGCCACATCATTATCAGAGAGGCAAGCGAATGCATTACCTTCTCACTTCTCCACTATTCCTAGCTAATGCTTCATCCTAACAACCTCATCAGCTATCACTGATAATCTGCCCTACTCCTTGTCTTTGTCTCAAATGCAACCTCAGAAATTTCTGTAAGGAGATAACCACGGGCAGCCTGGCTGCGAGCTGAAGGCAGCAGGAAAACAGGCAGAAGTGGCGCACACAAATGGCTGACCTTTGAAACAGCGGTTTGCAAAGGGTGTGAGCTGGGACAAAATAATATTAAACAACCTTTCCAGTGCTGCCATTCTTAGAATCTCATTGGAGCTAATTGATACTGCCCTGAAACACTGGAGACATGTCCCCACATCTTCATGAAGGTTCCCAGTTTAATTTGGTTCAGCATAATACTATCACTAGCTTCAAAATAGATCAGTGTAACAAACGGAGGAGGCAAGAAAGCAAAAGCCCAACCCAGCCAGGGACCCCGGTGTGTCCCCCAGCGGGTGACACCACCAGCAGAGAGCACAGCCCCCTCCTACAGAAACCCTCGAAGGCAGAAGCACTTTTAGAGCCAACGAGCTAGACCTTTGGAAAAGAAGTTGATGGGGTCAGCAAATTTGCTACTTCCGTGATATAAGTGAACCTTCCCTCAATCCAGCCTGTCTATAGCTTTGTGGGGAAGAGGTTTCATTTCATAAATAAGTTTAGCCTATGCCCATGAGGTATTGTGGGGCTCGTGGTAACTGCCCTGGTGCTGGGGAATTCTTTCACTTCCTAACACATGCCTGGAAATTAGAGTGAGGCATCATGCGCTCTCTGTGTGCAGAATAACCTCTGCAGTACTACCAGGACCAAAGGGGCTTGGGTTACCCGCATGACTTCAGCCACAGTCCTATTGCCTTCACCCCAATGACTGTGGGTCAGAGGACAAAGTATGCACAATAAAGAAAGAGCTCAAAGAAAACTTCTTCCTTCCATGCCACACATCTGCTCTCCCTGGTGGTGTTCAGGCCTTGCAGCTTCCTGGCTCACAGCAGGAACTCCAGCTCTCGTGAGCCCGCTATGATGTGACAGGCATACTACATCTAAGGCAGCCACTCAAATGGACCGTCAGTCTCATTCATAAACTCCTTCCAGCATTATAAAAATTAAAATCTCTGCTGATTTGGCTTGCATCTGATATACTTCTTCCATAGAAAATCCCATCTGCAAATATGTATATTTTAAATGTTCCTCTTTCCTTTACTTAATCCCTCCGTAATTTCCACTTATACTTTGTGAAGCACAGAAAGATCTGTTGTTCATTTAAGAGCTTAAAATCCATACCAGCTTCTCGTGACTAAAACCAACACTGCGGTACTCAACTGAGATCTACTGCACAAAACACAATTACCCTATCAATTGACTACACATCAATAGGACAGCACATGATTAGACAACAGTGGGGAATCCTAATGATCCCCTGTGAGAATTGGGGTTGTGCAAGCCACTCATTTTCTGCTCCATGATGTGCAGGCGAAAAATACACGGGGAAGAATACAAAATGAGCGGCAGTATTCCTGTGCACATCCTAACTTCATTTTCATGGGAATGTAGAAATCTAACAAAAGAGCAAGACCACAATCATCAGATGGAAGGCAAAATCCCACTGATTTTAATGTCTTAAGAGCACAGTGACTTGTCCACTTCTTTAGCCCTGATATTTTCAAAGGACCGATGTTTTCAAAGCAGCTGGTAGACACACACTCACCCCCCGAGAATTTGGGTGTTCACCAACCTCCACAGACAGGTAGATACACTGTACCACAGCTCAAGGCACACCTCACCTGGCTGTACATGGAGGCTTACTCTGCAGAAACACTGTTCCTCTCACAGGACATTAGTGTCAATTCAATGCAGCCCCCCCAGGACCTGACATTGTGCCACAGCATGCTGCAAGGATGCTGACCAATTTTTATTCCTGTTTATTCCATTCCCCATCGCCTGGGTAGTGGGGAGTTCCAACCATGTGTAGGGATTTTTTAAAATCCTCTGGAGAGGAAAATTATTTTAAAATGAGCTATAAGCCACGCTTACACACTCTATTCATTCCAGCTCAGGACACACTGACATCCCAAGAGAGATCTGAATGTTACCAGAGGCTGTCAAATTAGCATAAATAAAATGACAAAGAGAATTTGTCCATGCAATGTTAGTGCAGCAATAATGGTGCTAAGTGATGGCAAAGGACCATTTTGCTTACTGCAGTTTCATTTTTGCCAGTTAACAAAAATTAATGCAATTTCTGCCATCTGATTTTTGTCCTTGTTTGATCTGTTTGACATATTTTAAAGGGATTCTGTAGTTTTCTCTTTCATGTTCTTTTCTGGAAGGCTCTAAGAATCAGTACTTTACAATCTGCAACACTTTGAAACTCCCCAAGAGAGCTGATCACATTGCTCTGCAGCTCAAGGAAATTTAGTGATACATACACCGCGGTAAGAGTCTCACCATTATACAGGGAAATTGGGGAAATCCTTTGTTAAGCACATGCATAGTGAATACCTGCTAAGTGGGTGTGTACTGTCTTTCAGTAATCAGGATTTTTTTCACAGCTCCAGGTCTCTTGTGTCACACACTAAAGGGACCAGAGCTGTGCTTCCCCTGTTCTCTGGGCAGCTGATTTTTTGGGGCACATGCCAACATTATCAATGGGACTTTCCAAACTAGACTAACCTCATAGTTCACCTTTTCCAATACCAAGCAACTAATGTCATGCAGTATTTTCAAACATTATTTATTTTGCCAGTCTCAGTACAACCTAGTTTGTTTCCTTCTTTGGCATCAGTTGTGCATTGAATGGGAATATCTCAACTTAACAAGTGAGCACTCTCTAAAATGTAGCTGAGATTTTTTTTGTTAACTTCACCTTCTCCCAAAGTGCTTTGTTATCTTAGTGCTCAACTGCTATGCAATTAATAAACTCCCTCTAAGTTTTTTCCCAGCAATATAATTCAGCAGAAATATGTTTTGCACTCTCTTTGAAGGAATTAAATGGTGATTTAGCCTGAAACTTATTTAACGCCATGTCTGGTGATGATCTACACCAAAGAAGTTAGAGCTAGGTACTTTTTCCACTGCTTTAAGCTACAGTCAGTGAGGGAGTGGCCAGGAGAAGATAGGCATTCCTAGCATGTGTGAACATCAACTCTCATTGCAAGCACCTGAGACCCGCAGCTCTGCTCAAAGGCATCCTTCCTTCCATTCCTCTGATTTTGTGATGAAACAGCTCAGGCAATTGAAGGATCTGTCAGCATATCTATCTTTCTAGTGTTTGTACTCATCAACATACAGCTGATGATAACTAGCAGTGTACAAAAACGGATGTGCTGTGGCAAACATGACTTAAGACACTTCTGTTGCAATCTTTGCACATGTAAAATGAATGTTTCACTTTAAGGAAGTAATGAAGCTTTTTGGTCACAGACACTGGAGTTACTCATATATTGAGTAATTATAAGCTGAAATACAAAGGCTGCTATCCCATATTTTGGATGGCATTCTCAACCTTAAAGTGCCCGTGACTATGTGAGGTTGTTTGCTCCCTGTCCCAAGTCATTCCCCTGAAATTCAATTAGCAAAATTAATTGCTTTACCATAAACTGACTAAAAACGCCAAGACCTATTTAGAGACAGCAGCAATCATTAAACAAAACCTGTTTGTAGGAGAGCTGAAGGCATTTCCAACACTCATATGAGATTTAAAAATAGAAGACACTTCAGAGTGCTTAAACTGAAGACAAAACCTTGTTTAATTTCAAAGGTGGCAGGGTTACTAATGCATCAGCTACTTCAAAGACGGCAAAATAAATTGCTTTTTTAAAACATTGGCAGCTCTATCCAACATGATGGGAAATACATAAGGTTTATGTTTATGAAATTTAATTTGCACAGCTTGTTCAAAAGTTTCCTAAATTTGCATGAGTGAGCACAGTAAGAGGTGTAACTTATCTCCTGAGTTAGGCTCAGCTTGGGAAATCACTGTTCAGTCATGAACCTCAAATAGTCTATCCACAAGGCCACCTCTCCCCATTTGATTCCATAATGCTGGAAAAATAAAGTGTTGTTTATATAGCTGGAAGGCTTTTCTTTATTATAAAACACAACAGGAGAGCAATTTATTTAATACAATTATTTAGCATGTGCATGACCATAGATAAATAGAAATCCACTAAAGAATTTAAGGTCTCCCCTGAAATATTTTTACAGTCCTCTCAAAACCAATGAACTTTTGACTCAATACTGGTCTCTCTTTTCCATAATTATTTTTCCTAAATCTATTAGCAAGCTCTGATTACTTTTACACTAAACAGAATTTAAAACCCGATACCATGCATACAGGAAGGGCATGCCTGGTTATTGGGATCCTCATTCTCTGGATGAGCTGATTCCACCACATTGAGCTTTAATGGTTCCATACAGCAATTAAATGTAGTCATCAAAGAAAACCTTCAAAATTATGTTCGGTTTATGTTTGCAAATTTTTTCCTTAAAAAGTTCCTTCCCTTTATGTTTGAAAAGTTTACCTTGCATTTAGGAATTCATATAATCACAGCAGTACAGCTAACAGAGTCCCTAGACATCGAAGGTGTGCCACGCCAAGTCCTTTGGAAAGGTATCTGGATGAGAAAATGGTCACCTGAAGAGATTGAAGCCCACACATTTTTAGTTTACTGCAATAGCAAAATGAGAAATGGATCAGGTGAGCCTCTAAGTTGTTTTCAGAAGAGATGCATAAGGACATATATAATAAAAACATTCAAGTTTACCAACAAAAACCTAAAGCCTGTGTTAGAAAAAAGAAAACAAATAAACAAACAAAAGAAAAACCAGAAAAAAGGGGGGGAAATCACTACCAGGAAAGAAGACACTGCAGGCTTAAAGCACAGTTCTTTGGAAATAGTGTCTGTGTAAATAAATTCAGGCTCAGTAGTAGGTACAGACTGTATGACAAGAGTACTGTTTTCCTGTTAATTCTGCATTTTCATCAGGGCATGCAGACCTACATCAGATGCAGAGAGCCCAAACAAGATCCACAAGCAATTTGGGGTGAACTACCACCAGGACAAAGAGCAATAGGGCTCTATTGATGAAAGAATGGTTATTAATGCTTCGTGTTCAATATATGATGCCTATTGCTCCAATGGTTGAATGTGTTTTATGCAAAACTGAACTACTGCCGAAAAAAACCCCAAAAACCTAACAGTATGTAGGAACAAATGGAACTCTTTCAGCCTTTTCTTACCACATCCTCATACGTGTGTATGTGGGCATATATCTAAGGTACATTACTAAGATCAGTGTTTCCACATTTTGTAAAGCAAAAGAAAAGTCATTGAATCACAGAAAGTTAGGAGTTGGAAGGGACCTCAAAATATCATCTAGTTCTACCCTCCTGCCCAAGCAGGTTCATCCAGACCAAATCACACAGGAACAGGTTCAGATTGGTCTTGAATGTCTCCAAAGAAGGAGACTCCACAACCTCTCTCCAGAGAAGGAGACTCCACAACCTCTCTGGGCAGCCTGTTCCATTAATCTGTCACTCTCACAGTGAAGAAGTTTTTCCTTACACTCACATGGAACTTCCTATGTTCCAGCTTGGACCCACTGCCCCTTGTCCTAAAGTCAAAGTAGTCTTTTGGGGTTTAGGTAGGGGTTTTTTCCCCAATAGTAAAACAAAAGGATGCCATCAATTTCAGGAGAGTTAAGGTCCACCTCATCATGTTCCCCCTTCCTCCCCAAACTCACTGAAGAGTATTTCAAACAGTTCAAGCTTGCTCACTCTTTTCCCAGCTTTGCCCCGCTGCTTTGACGCAGCTGTCCTCAAAGGATCAGATACTGAGATTTTTAATCCTGTTTCAACTTCTCAGCAAACTTATGAATTCTGTTAGAGATTAGCCAACATTTTTTCTGTGCTGAGGCCTTATCAGGCCTCTGAATGAGAAATAAGCCTCCCAATAAACTAAATGAGGGTGACATTGCTGCTGGCCACGGAACCCCTTAAAGGAGATCGTTTCCATTAAGAAGAAAATCACAAACCCCCCCCCCAATGATTTAAAACAGCCCTTATTATTCCATCTGAATAAAAAAAAACATATGTATATAACAAACTTCTACAACAGAGGAAATAGGAAACAACTGGGATTTTAGGAACAGTGTTACATATCAAAAATGTTCTGAGAAAGGGTCAAAGTACAGCGTGAGAGGGAAAATCCAATGTCCTGATCATTCCTTCCCTAAAACACTGGCATGTTTAGCAAAGGTTGCAAACAGCCCATTCTCAGGTAGAAGTGAGTAGTGCTATAGTAGTCCTGTAAGCAGATATTTGCTGTGTATATGTACTATGCCAGGCAATATAAAGTGTGTGTGTGGACACGCGTAAGTGCGGACACAATTACGAGAGCCCCGACACTGTGAAACATTGCATCCCATTTGAAACAAATGTGTTTCCCATTTCAGCTGGGCTGGCACTGCTTGTTAGTTAAATCATTCTTTACCCATTTCTGTGGAATATTTGGTGACACACAAGATGGAGATTTATTTCCTGAAATAAAGTGGAATAAATCTGAGGTAGCTGTTTGGATTACTAATATCATCTATATTTGGACAATTTCTTCTCAAAACACGCTCCAATTGTAGTCAGGGGATTTCACAGACAACTGAGGCTGCCAAGTTCACACCCACACAAAGGCTCCTGCCCAGGAGGGATCAGGACAGGACTGTAAAAGTAAATGTAAGTGCCAAGGTAAAAGACATGCTGCTAACCTTTAACTGTCCTTTTGAGATGTAATGCCATGTATAACTCTCACATGGGGTATGGGTAGTGCTGATACCTGAAGAATTTTTTATCCTAGCAGTAGATGCAGAAGGAACACTCCAAGCTGCCCTCCCTCCATAGGGTGAGATGAGGAGAAGAGAGGAGTCCTTCCTCATGGCCAGACAATTCAGAGATGAACTCAAACTCGTCAACAGGAGAACTGCAGCAGGTGAAAAGGTGAAAGGTGTACACACGAATGGTATGTTTCTAAGTAGAAGAGATACAATCATATACCCCACCTTTTCCTTTGACTGCCTGTATGTACAATCATTCTGTGAATGACCCCAGCCACTACCCCATGACTGCATCCAGGGCAGCCATGAGGAACCACAAAGCCATGACATGAACAAAAAATGAATCCCAGCATCTTCCAAGAGCAGCATTGTCCCTAAAACACCAAAAGTGATGCAACAAAACTATGTCTGGTGCTCCAACCAGCTGCCCTGCCAACTACTCAGACTTTGTGCAATGAAGAAACATCAGGTCTTGCTTGCTGGCTTTCAGGGAACTGGGGAATCCCAATCTGTGATCTCAGAATGACCCTTTACACAGTAGGAGGTTTTTTGAGGACAGTAGGGGCCTGCTTGATATTCCTGTTGTAGGAATATCAAAGGTGAGTGATCCCCTGAAGGGTTATGCTCTATCAATACCATAACACACACCAGCAGTTATGTTGCTGACAAGTGTCTCTTGAAGACCTATTTTATCTGGTTTTAGAGCCCAGGTGGCAAGTTTACAACTTCCTGCATCCCTAGAACCTGTGCCAGAGAGAACCTGCAACTAAGGCTGGTTTTAATTAGGTTTACTTTTCTTTATAGCTGATTCTAGGAGTGCTTAACGGGCAATCCTTTCCAAAAAATTCTCTACTACAGCCCTTAATACCCAGGACCACATACTTTCTAGGCCAAAGACAGAAGCTATAGTACAAGAAGGGCAAACCCAGGACCAAAATTATAAAGTGAAAAATAATATAGTACAAGTTCTCAAAAGCAGTACAAGAGAATCTAAAGCAAATTAGAATTAAATTTTAAAGTGTTGTGATACATTTTAACTGGGGGAAAAAACCCAGAAAGTGTAACACAGGCACTAAAAGGGAGGAAACTGTAAGGAGCTCCAATGCTCTTACTATCAAGTGAGCCACACAGGGTAGAGTGCAGTTTATGTGCTACAGGTACTACAGAGTTAAAAAGAATAAATCTGAACAGCAACGCTTGAATGTGTATGTCCAAGGTGTGAGCACAAGCACAAACATGAACCATCTGGAGCAGTAATTCAATCACTGGAAGGAAAACAAGAACTTCTGAACACTTGGTAATGATAATATTATCTTGTTTCTTACTTCTCACTGCCTGATTATAAGCTACAGACCACGGAACTGCCAAAAAGTAAAACATCAGAAGTTTCACAGACGATGAGATGGTTTTATAGTATTTACAGTCTGGCTGCAAAACACAAGGATATCAAAGCTAGAGATACACATCAAAGACACAAGAAAACCTCTAACCAGGGCTTTTTTTCATTAGACAGTCACACACCAGGATAAGCATGAGTAGCTAATAATCTAGGCTAGGATTAGTCAATACAATTCTAGACACACATCCCAGAGAGCTGTCCAACTCCACTTTAGAATCACTAGAGATAAATAGGCTTTTCTAGATCACAAGTCACCTCATTTTGAAGTTGCTGCCTAGTTTAGATTTGATGAATTGCATCTCAGCTTACTTTTTAACTTCTGGCTGCAAAGAGAGTCCAAACAACCTACTCTGAAATATAGACTCTGAAATTTCAAACACCTAAAATGACACAGAATAGATTCCACCCCTAAGGCAGTGCACATTACGGTGCACTGGTTGGTTACACCAACAGCTTTTGCTGTTTGCCTACAACTGCTTTCCTAAGAGCAGTGGTGGCTCAGGAAAGCTTATAGCTCATCCAAGTCTTTGGTAGACTTCCATGAAGTTTCTTTTAATGTAGAGCAGCTCAGTTCTGGAAACAAGCTCTATAACAGCTATGAGCCAGTGCCTCTGAAGTTACCCCCTTGAAAAATAAGGGGTGTGGCAGTCATAAACACACGATGCTCATCTCTTAGTCTTTTTTTCTCTAATCTGGTTCGGACATTCTGGCACAACTTAGCCTCATACAAGCAGACCCACCACACATTGTGACAAGGTGTCATGATATGCACACAATGATTTGATGTGGTAGAATTTATGGCATGCATTGTTTTTCCTCTATTTCTGGTTACTCTCTTTTAGTAGAGATGAGTTCCCTAGTACATCCTCGTTTTTGAAGTTTCAAAACTGCAGTTGTTCACTTCTCATCAATGGTCAGAAATATCTGACTGAAACATCTGAAATGGTTCCTCCTGTGAAAGAAACAGTTGACTACATATCTAAAACATATATCTGGACCTTAAAGTTTATTAGTGGTTCTCATCTAAAGCAAAGAGTTTTGAAGTAGCTTGTCTGTAGTATGCCTACAGATAGAATTTTGCAATAAGGCAGTTCAACTTCAAAATGTGAAAATAAGCCATATCCAAGTTTTACACCAAATTATTTCCCTGTCCTTGCTGCAAAAATCACAGTTAATGCAGGGGACTTGCTACATATGTTGTACTCCCAATATCCTCATCTCCCCCTAATCCTATAATTTCGAGCTTTGGGAATGAATAAATGGGGTTAACTTCCAGCTGACATGAGAGTGGATCTTCTGTGACTTCAGTGAGAACATGTGGCTGTAATTCTGCAGTCTCAGAGCATGTGCCATAATTAAGATGAGGAAAAATTGGCGGCAGATATTCCATGAAACACCACTCAAAGAGCACTGATTACATGCTTCATCTTGTAGGTAACAAAGATTTAGTGACCTTGGAAGAGGACATAACACCTTTTGACCAATTTTGTTCAATACTCTATTTCTTTGGAAGAGCCCAATGAAGACCTCATTTGTGAAGCAGCTAATTCCTGATCTATCCAGCATGCTCTCTTTTCCTGGTTGAAGCTGAGGAAAGATAAGATCTATCTGAAGCAAATCCAACTAATCAGTTTTCAAGAACAATAAATGATATGACAAAACATCACAATAGTATGAAAAACAAACCTGACAACCAGGGTGAAAGAACAAGCGTTCTTACAAATAGCACAGCTATCACAACATACTGGAAACAAAAGATTTCTTCCAAATCTTAAGTTGCCAGAGAAAAACATAGGATTTAAAATTCAGAAAGATTAGACAAGTACTTCAAATAGATATGAATAACATCTCAAGTGAGGTTGGGTAAATACAGTGCAGGTACCTGCAGACAGTCTGGTACTTGATCCATTATAAGCCCCTCTCTTCCAACACTAAAGGTCAGGATTTAGATGCCTTTATCTAATTTTAGCGGTGCACACAATTCCATTATAATGGGAGGTGGAAGGAGAGAGAAGAAACAAGGGAGGGAACAGCAGGGGAATTCCGCGCCTGTACTTTATTGTGAAAAAATCCTGTAAGAGAAGTCCCTGTAGAACTTGGCTTGCCAGATAACATAGCAGCTGGATTTATTTGTTAAAATAAAAAGTTATCACTAATGTTGCAACTGATTGAGAATTTAAAGAGGTTTCAAGATTTTCCAGTAATATGATTTTATTCCACTGAACGTTTCAATAAGCAAAACAAGGAGCTGCTTCAAAGAATTTCTCCACTGTCCACCCAATTTTTTAGAAAAAGAAGATCTAGAAGTGTATCTGGCCGCCTGTTTCTGCACAGGAACACTCATACTTGTCATCTGGCACCAGCAAGCAAAATACCACTGAGTCCCTTCTACTTTTACTTCCTTCAAAGGATTTCATCAGACATTAACCATAAAACATCTTTCAACTAAAGACTCACATGTTCAGGAATAACAACAACAAAAAAAATTAAATCAGTACTTAACGTGTAATTTTATGCTGCATTTTCAAGAGCACATGCTAGCAATTATAGTAGTATAGACAGGAGCTGATTCTGAAAGACTGCAAACCCAACACCAGCACAGTAATTTGGGGTTTTTATTTAAGAGCTCTGTTATTTAGGTTTGGGGAAAATAAGGTCAGACAGGGTTGTAGATCATTATTTCAAAAGATAATTAAGATTTCTTGAAATTTTATTTAGATGTATTGGTATCATGGAAACATACTGAAACCCTACCACAGTGATTGTTGTCCCAACCTGATGAAGGCTTGTGAGGATTACCCAGGAATAGCCTTTGGCTAGACAACAGAGGACAGCAGAAGAAAAAACGAGACCTGCCATGGTCCTACCTCTTCAATGCAGAGTTCACAAGCCAAATGTACTCACTGTGAGTCCACCACCCCCTATGACCCAATTCCTTCCTGCTATGTCCAGCAAAATCTGCAATGTATGAGCCACCTTGCATCCCAGAGAGGCTCACACTGGCTGCAACAAGATGTTCTGTGCTGCAGAGGGTATATCGTGGTTTGGCAAAGTGGGCTCAGAGCATCATTCAGGCCATGATTCATTGTTTAACCTTTTCTTGCACACGTGGTTCATGGAACTGATAGAAACAGCTTGGAATGATCATCAGTAGGAATGGCACGGGCATTTGAATTTTTAAACTGTTATTCACCACAGATAAACTGAAATCACTGCAAGCACTGGCATGCAAAACCTGTGCTATTCTAAACACTTAAAAATATTCTGAAATATTTATTTTTCAATCTTTTCATTTTATTCTTTCTTAAGCAATTGAGACAGATTGGAGAAATAACATTTACATTACTAAAAATGAATCTATGAAAAATGTTTATAATATCAACTTTTTGTCTATTGTGCAACAAAACCAAAAGAATTTCATTTTTACATTATAAAAATAAATTACAATATGAAAGTTAAAAATTATTTCAATAGGAGAAAAAAATAAAATACATTCCTACTAACGTTCTGATTCTGAAGAATCTGTGTATCTCAATGTACCATGTGCTGACTGGACAGAACAGCACATCTGGTTTTGAATGAGAACTATAGGAAATAGTACATAGGCAATACAAATTCCTTCAAATCAGTCATCCAATTATACCAAAACAAAGTGCAATAAATGAAAAGTAGAAACTTTGCAGTTCATATTAACAGAGGAAAAAAATAATTAAAAAAAAAAAGGAATAAATGCATTTATTCCTTTTCTGATGCGCCGGACATGATTGAAAAAATGTTGGTGGTCTGGTTGGCAAGAACTTTCATATACACACCAAAAAACCTAAAAACAGTATCTGCTGGCTTCAAACACTTATATAGCTTATATAACACTTATAAATTTGAAGAAATTTAAACAAAAATTCTTCTGCTGATTCTAATGATGCTTTTTATATGCAGCTGTCAGACCCTAGTATATATTCAAGTAATACATATTTGAGCAAATTATCACAGGCTAAACTGAACTGCTGTGCCTGTCTTAAGTTTTGAATTGCCCACACTGAAACCATCAAATTATTTTAAAGCTTTTCTGCACTCAGTCCCTCAGTTCTTCATTTTTGTTTGAGCTGAAATCAAAAATCTTATCATAAACATTGAACTCCCAGAAGAAATAGCACAAACAAGAGCAAATGTCATACAGTAATGGACTGAGCACTGAATCACAGTTGTAAAACCTGGATTCAGTTCCCAGCATTCCCTCTGTGCTTGGATCACTTTCAGCAAGTTCCTGCACCTTCTGCACACCGTATTTTTAATTTTTTCCCTCAGTATTTGCCTTGGCTGTTGTTTGCTTATCCTCTGGGCAGAGACCATCTCACCTAACATCTTTGGGCAGTTCTAGCACAGGGTGGCACTACTCTAAATTCAAGACCTTTAGATACTACTACAGAATCAATCAGAATATAAAAATAACCCACTGAGCACAGGCAGGTAAACGGTGAGTACACACCAGCCAGCGCAAAGGGCAGGGCATGGGAAGAAATGGAAGCTCTGCCGGCTCAACAGGTAAGTTCTCCTGGTGGGGGACACTAAACACTGGGAAGGAGCTAAGCAGTGGTCTCTACCTGGCGGAGGGTCAGGACCCGCAGCACCCACCACAGTGGACATGGGAACCCAGATGGATCAACCATGGAAGCACGCAGCTGTCCAAGTCACAGGCTGCAGGAAAAGCTTGTGCATGGGGACCCAGGCGGAGCACCCATGGGTAGATGTGGCTGTGCAGGTCCTGGGCTGAAGGGAATGCCATAGCCTCTCACTGGTAGCAGGAGGCAGCTATGATCAGGGCTGCATGTGGTGTGAGCAGAGAGGTGATCTCCTCAGCCGAGTGGCACAGCTGCAAGATGAGGTCGAAAAGCTCAAATATGAAACAGAAAGAATTAGGAGCATTAGAGAGGCCGAAATGGAGACAAGTCAGCGGAGCCAGGCTCTGCCCTCCCTGCAGTGGAAACGGAAGCACCCACTAGATAGCATCCAGGATCAAAGGGACCCTGTATCCTGCCCCAGGCAGGTGGAAGGCAGAAGCCTAAGTGAAAGGGGTGAGTGGAGGCAGGTTTGTAGCAAGGGTAGAAGGTGAGTGGATTGAGAGCTGGTTGAAGGGAAGAAGCCAGTGAGTTTTGATCAATGGGACAGAGCCTGGCTAGAGGCCTGTAACTAGTGGAGTCCCTCAGGGGGCGGTACTGGGACCAGTACTGTTCAATGTCTTCACTGATGACCTGGATGAGAGAATAGAGTACACAGTCAGCAAGTTTGCTGACAACACAAAACTGGGAGGATATTGTGACCAGTTCTTGGCCCCTCAGTTCAAGAAGGGCATAGAACTCCTTGACAGAGTTTAGCACAGAGACACCAAGATGATTAAGGGAGTGGAACATCTGTCTTATGAAGACAGGCTGAGGGAGCTTGGTCTCTTTAGCTTGGAGGAGAATGAGGGGTGATATCATTAATGTTTATAAATATGTTAAGGGTGAGTGTCAGGAGGATGGAGCCAGGTTCTTCTCAGTGATGGCCAGTTATAGGACAACAGGCAATGGATCCAAGCTGGAACATAGGAAGTTCCATGTGAATGTAAGGAAAAACTTTTTCATGGTGAGGGTGCCAGAGCACTAGAACAGGCTGCTCAGAGAGGTTGTGGAGTCTCCTTCTCTGGAGACATTCAAGACCAATCTGGACATGTTCCTGTGTGATTTAATCTAGGTGATCCTGCTTGGGCAAGGGGGATGGACTAGATGATCTTTCGAGGTCCCTTCCAACTCTTAAGATTCAGTGTGATTCTGTGAAAAGCTTAGGATATTTGCTGATTGTTACCACTTCCATCTTGAAGTGTTTGGTATTGTGACTACTACTATCCAATACATTATTGTTGCAAAGACTAAATACTGTTAATCCCTTAATAAAATGATATATTTTTAATTAATTAACATGAAATTTACACAGAAAGCAATTTTAGTATGTCTAAACATTTGCTTGATTTCTTATTATGATATGAACTATTATGAGAAATGAATGGTGTGGGTTGAACTGATATTAAAAATGTTTTAAAGACATTTCTCCTTTAATTTTTTTTAAATGTTTTCATGAGTATTAGTGACTTTTTTAAGGGAAAGGGGGAGAGAATTGCATTTGCTTATGTAAATCTGGTCATATTGTTATCCATTCTGAATCACTTGCCTTGGCATTATATCTCACACAAGAAACCAGTAATTTCTTAAACAAGAAACACTCTACTTAAAGTGAGAGCTGAGATCTGTGTGTCTCATCTCATTTCCTGTCTTCTGGTTTTTAATTAAAACACATGAAGTCATTGCTTAAAAAGGCATTCGGTCATGTGAATATTGTCAAACTGGGAGAATACAGATATTTAGTGGTAGAACAGAGGCATGTCAGAGGTTAAATCCCACTGACCTCATTCCTTAGCATAGCCAATGGATCAGATTCACATGATCTTCATGGGATCTCAGACAAAGACCATGAACCACATGTAACCTCCTATACCATTTCCCAACAGTATGCACTGCCTAACCTATTACATAAAAAATTATCTTGATATCATACTCCTAGACATCTAAAAATAAGTATTAAAATTGTGAACATCCTCCTATACATATGCACACATAGAGAGAAAGAGCAGGAGAGAGACTTCCCTCTTCTGTTTAAGAATATTTCTGATAGTTTAGCATCTTATAATCTCCAAAGCACTTTTAATTGACAACTAACAAGTGCTTGATATGAGCATTCCTAATTAAAGCCAAGTAATTGCAGCTCCCAAAGTGATAACAGTTAATATTTATTTCTTTAACGAATTTGCAATATTTTATCTCAAGTCAGTTTTAATGTTCCCCGTTATCCTGCCTCTCTGGGGATAGGAAAGAGATATGATGCTCCTGAGGCAGACAGCCTTTGACTTGTTGTAGGAGACAACCTGGCACAATGACACTCTCGAGGAAGACTAGAAGTACTCTTTCAGCCTGTCTTCCTTTCACAAGCTCTCATTTCCTAGTTTACATAGTACATTAAAGTAACACGAGTTTACAGGATCTTCCGATTAAGAGAATACTTACTGAGAATACTGCCTGAGAATACTGCACCAGGATCAGCCTGCTCTTTCCTGTTATGCACCACCTTTTCAAGAGAGACAGTCTGAGGACATGGCATCCTCATTTTACCGAAAGAGCCAGGCTGCCCAGTAAGGCTGCACATTTCTTACATCAGAGGACCTCCAGGGCACACAGTTCCTGTAACACCCTTGAAAAGATACACCACGCTGCACTATAAAAGTTGTTCTCTACCAAAGAGAATGTCCTAACACTGTATCAAGCAAAACAAGACAACTTCAGGTTTTCTAAACTGATAGAAAACAGCGAGACATTTGCAGAATCATTTTCCTCTGTTTCATGTAGCAGACAAATCTTCACCTAAAAAAAATCCGATATAAATGTTTTTTTCTGCAAGAAGAACCACCTGTTCACATGAAAAAAGCATGCCCTTCTTTAACAATATATGTAAGCACAAACATTTACACCAGTGCTCATGATGTAATTAATGTGCCATACATACGTTACAATGAGTTTGTATTGCATTTTCCAACTTGTTTTCCTCCATGCAACCATAACATTGCACGAGTTTCACTTTTTGCATTTAACATTCCCATAGCACCCAGCACTCTAGCTCTAGTTATTTCCTATAAACTCTCTTGTAATCCACAAGGCCAAGAAAGGTCAATATATTAGGATATCAGGCCACTGCCACCCGGAGATTTTCCAGCTGGGAGGGTTAGATAGATTTCCTACTACAACCATCTCCTTTGGTGATCAGATTGCTTTTGCCACTTTTTCCATTTTCACACAGTAAATGAAAATTATATGCATATCTATTTTAATGGGAAAAACAAATACAAACTGAAGATCTCATGTCAGAAGCCCAGTGGTTCAAGAAACACTGTTTTCTTTTCCTTCCATCCTTCTATTTCCCTGTTTTCATTAAACTGCCCTGTCTGTGGTAATATGGATCAAATTCCACTCTGAAATACACAGCCCTAATGCAAAATGATTTACAAAGAACTTCATAATGCTGCTTAATTTGCCCGTCTTTAGGGTAAGTTGCCCAAGATACAGAGATGCCACTTGCATATCAGTTTTCCTAATGACTGCAACTCGATTCTTAGATTAGCCCATCAGAAAGAATACTCATCAAGGCTAATTTAATCAAAAGGCTAATGTGTCTAAACAGCCTACAGTCAATGAAGAGAACAACATTCGCCAGCAAAGCCTAATTTAACTGATCCGAGGCCCTCTCTGAAGGAGAAATACCCTCTCCTCCACTGAGTATAGATGGAATTGATGGAGATCATCCTTACTGGAGCTAACACCAGCATTCTCCAAGAGTTTCTTCAAGTTTATCTGCTCATCTCTATTCTCCTTCATTTAGGCTCGGCTGTCAAAGGACTCCAGACATATATAATAATCTATTGATCTAGATGGCACGTGATCTATGGCACATGGAGAGGGAATTATCCTTAAATAGGAAGGATTACAGAATTTAGTTTCCATATTTGAAAACATGTAACTTCTAATTTTGTTTTTGCAATATATCACACAACTATGCCCAGAAACACCAAAACAGGAAAACATACCGGCTATAAACTGTTCTTTTCAAAATGTAACACCAGCCAAAGCACTGGTATTAAGGTGAATTTTAATGTAATCTGAAATTGGCTTATAATATATTATAATAATCCATTTCCCCTGTTGCATCTATTTTCAACTTAAAAATTTTCAAAACTAAAATGTTTACTTCTCCCTAAATTTAAAAGCATCACACACAGAAAATGACATTCTGGCCAACATTGCTTCTCAAACATTTCAGGGTTTTTCTGGACATACACTCCAATGACTCAAATGAACCTGAATATATATTTTTTTTTCCTCCTGAATCAGAGGACTTATTATTAAGTAGTGAAGGATTGCTTTCAAATTCTTTTAACTCATTCCTCATTTTCAGTCACATTTTCTCTGAAGATACACATAGGGTATACAGTTTCAGGAGAAACTGGCTAGATAAATCAACTGCATCACACACTTTGAATCAGACCAAATATAGATTAATGAAGAGTTATTTTTGAAAGTTATTAGAAATGGCAAACTCTTATAGGTTATATCCTGCAGTTCATTCACTGAATTCTATACAAACTGAAATTACATTTATGATTTTACAGCTTGGTCTATACTCAATTGAGGAAATTATGCAGAAGAAACACACAAAAATGACCATGTATTTAGGAATCTTAAAATATAAATCTATACTTCCAAAACAAAAATACACACTTCATCATTCACAGAAAGAACAACAGGCTATACTGTGAATGACATTTAACTTGGCTTTAGAGAAACCACAGTAAAAATTTTTAAAATTTCGGAATTTCAATCCCACCACAAAGTTAAGCATCTGATCTTCCAAGAAAATGCAAGCTCAGCTGAAAGTATGAGCTTTAACACCCATTCCTGATTTCAGGGAGAACTGAAGGTACACCAAACTTTCTAGAGGATTCCTCATCTCCTTGTGTACTCTGCTGTGCTTTGTGAGAACTCAGTAAAATTAACAACTTCCAATTTAGAGAAACACATACCTGAAACGGAAGACATCTTCTTTGTACACCATTTAACATGTTCAAAAGGATGCAGACCAGAGCTTGGATTCTGGCCTGGCATCATATCTCAGCAGCTTTATGTGTAGTTTACTGCTAATATTTACACAGAATGCAAAGCACCAAGGAACATAAAAAAAAATAAGGCTCTAGAATAAATATTGTTGGACATTTGGATGGGAGTGGGCTCCTTATAGCTTTCAACACTACCCCTTGTTTTCTTCCTCTGGGAAAAACAGACCCATCAACAATATGTTTGTTTCCATTAATTTGGGTAGAAGAGCTGCTTTTCTTTATGAAGAACTGATTCTGCAAATATCCCTTATCCATTTTCTCTTTGCTCTCTCCTCAAAACGCCCCCCCCAAAAAAAACCAAAAAGCCACACACATAAAATCAACCAACTAAATATGAAAAAGAAAAAGAAAAAAAAAGCCCAACCAAAACCAACACACACACACACACACACAAAATCCCCAAACAATTCAATCAAGGCTTATGAAATACTATGGTTTTGAATAGAGACTTCATGCTTATTCACTGCCAACACAAGAACAGAGAAATTGTGCAATCTAAGAGAAAAATTGTTTTTTGTTTAAGAACTGATGCTTTGTTGATGCTTTTAAACAGCAGTGGTTTCCATAATGGACCCTGTATATTAAATTACCAGCTTTGCTTTTGAGCAAAGCCTACTGTCACAAGACTGTTCTTCCTCCCATATGTTCCAAACTTCAAAGATCTTTCAAATTTCTCTTTTGGTCCTGATGCTATTCTATTGAGAACAGGCACAAACAGAATTCGTGCAGCACAAAAGTAATAAAATTACAGAATCTGTCACTTTGATCTGTTTTCTTCAGTGTGCCACACAAACCAGACACAAACATGCAAATGTGAAGATAAACAGCTCATACACTCTGAGTTTTCCTTTGCTAAGACCCAGATTTGGTAGAGAAACAAACCCTGCGAAGGGCACAGCTAGATCTGCTTGCCAGATACTTACCGCTGCCTGTGGGATAAACATTTGTATAAATTAAGACTTCTCTGAGTACATATAGATTAAGTATATCATTTGGAAATACAATAAACAAAGATGTTTCACAAACTTACATCTGATCTGAGCAAGTGCAGATCAAACAGAGTAGAGCGTACGTAAGTCACAGACTCTATTGACATTGTAGCATTATTTGCAGACACCTGATTTCACCAGATGTGCTCTAGCTTCCATGACACATACATTGTCCCACATATTGTACTGGAAGATCAGGATATCACTTAGTGAACTTAACTGTATGAAAAAGTAGCTGAAGGTCCAGGATGATGCCGATGTGGTTGGTCAAGTGGTTTGCAGTGAGGGTCTACCCAGATGGACTCACACTGATGAATCACTTCTTTCCCCTCTGCATGACTGGCTGCAGGGAAGTGATACAGCACCAAAGCACAGGCACACCAACCCATCCAAAGAGAGGGCACTGAAGGACCAGTGGAAAAAGAGAGATGCTTGTCTTCCCTCAAGCTAACTTGTTAGTGAGAGGGAACATCGTTCATCTCCAACACTTGTACCCTTCACGTCAGCTTCAGCAGGTTGTTTTCTTCCTCAAGCCAGTATAGATTAAACAAGCTTGCCAGTGCTTCCATGATGCACATGAAGGACAATTCAGATCAAATCACTGTGACCCCCAATCGGTTGTATCCCAAAGTTCAAAGGCAAAATAGTCTAAAATAATCTGTCTGTGACCTACTGTCCTTTCCATATTAAGAGTGGTATTTACTGAAAACTTTGCAGTATTTTTTCAAACAACAAGTGGAAATCTAAAAACATCTTTCCTCGTAACAAGAAGACCAAGGCCAAACTGAAACTGCCTGAACTGCTTCTCGGTCACAGATTAAACCTAATGTCCCCAAAGGTGATGTCAAGAGTAGATAACAAGAGCTAAACTGCCGCTTCCTTTTTTTGCAGCATGTTCATAAGCAGTAGATATGCTTCTGGGAGTAATGGGTTAGGATGTGAGCTGGGACAACAGAGGCTGATTCACACACCTTGTTCTCAGAATACACAGCAACCAAGAAATATGATCCACCTTGCATAAGGAGAAATCACAGCTGCTGCAGAAAGAACATAGCTGTTGGCAGCTCTGATTTGGAGAAAGCCTATGAGGCAATTTCTCCAATCTGTTCCTAGTAGGATGAATGGCTATGAGGGCAAGCATTTGGATGGCAAAAGCCATGTTTTTACCTTTTCTGCTGAGCTGCATCGTCACAGCACAGAATATGAACACAGTCAGTAAGGTCTGGGTGAGCACTGCAAAAAATCAGCTAGGAAAATGAAAAATTAGCAGCTCACTCAGGAGGTCCACAGGGATCAATATTGACTTTGGCCAACATCCAGGGACAAAAAAAATTCATGCACCTTTCAGTCTCACACTTTCATAGTGGCAAAAGACTGAGTCCCACAATATGACCAACCCTTACTGCTGAAAACAGCTGCCAATAGCTTCAGCATCAGAAAATCTATAGGAAAATTATTGGTTTGAGAAGCCTTTCCTCTCTACAGGTCTTGGGCATCGTTAAGTAACACTTGCAACTTTGAGGGCATTCTTTATCCATGAAAATTTATCCATGAAAGTTTCTGACAAAATGGGACTAAAGTTAAACATATTTTCCAGTCCCCATCAGGCAAGCACTGACTATCTTTTTCCCCACAGCAAGCTTCGGCCATCTTAATCTGACTACACATGTTGGGAGCATCTACTTCAAATAGTCCAGTTTATTTAAGATATGACAACTAGTGCAAAGTCTCAGTGTGGAAGAATTTCCTTGCTTTTTCCTGACAAACTTGTGACAATTCACATCAGTGGAAGCTGAAGCTAACCAAATTCAGGCTAGAAATTTAATTGCTGCAACACCAGACTGAAATGCAGAGGCTTTACTATTGCCTGGTACCTTTAAATCAAAGCTAGTTATCTTTTCAAAGACATGTTATGACACAGATGCCCATCCATATGCCTGACATGGCAATTATTATTGTGGTTTGTTGTCCCATATTACAAAGGATATCACTGAGATCTTGGCTATACCTCTGGCTATAGAACATTTTAATCTATAGTGCCTTCATTGTGTCAAAATAAAAGGTAAAAAGAATCAGTCTGGATGTCAACTTGAGTCACCAGCCTAAACATATAATGAGGACGAAAAAGGTATAAGTTCACTTCATTTTCAGAGATTTTTTCTGGGATAGTTTAGTATCTATCTTTACAATGCAAGTGGTTGGATCTTTATGAAGAGAAGGACTTGCTGTAATCAATTGTATTATTAATAAGCAAATAACTGAAATAAAACAAGTGACTGGAATGGCAATCATTGCCAGAGTGGTTGTTTAACATAAGCTGTGGAAACCCTGGCTTGTTTGGGAAGGAAGGGTGGGATGCAACCATCAAAATGCTTTAAAAATTATTCCAGGTAACTAGTAGAGGTGGTGTCCATTTAGATAGCTCACTACTTAAGATATGAATAGAAAGCAAACTTTTTCCTCAAAAACATTTAATATAAACTAATAAATATAAGTTAAATTTATGAAAAGGATTGGCAGAATAGATAACATTATTACAACAAACTCTGCACAGAATTGAGGAACATGAAATTAATAGTTATCTGGCCACCGGTAGTAACATTTTCTGTTTTCTTTCTGCAACTGTTTTTCTGGAAATGACTCTGAAATTATCCTACTTCAAAAAAACTAACCACAACAGAGCCATCTGCTCCAGGCTAGAAACCACTGGATACATACATACACAGCACTATAAGCAAATAACTATGGTAGAAACTTTTGAGCAATCCAGCAGGCAAGGCATTCAACAAATCACAATAGAGCCACGAGGAATGTGGCTAGATGAAAGCCTCGGGAACAAGCGTATGAAGAGGACAAACTACACTTCCGCCAAGTACTCTCCTATTCTCCAAACATTTACAGACAGAGCTCTTCTTTAGCCAAGAATGCTTTCATGCATTTTATTAGTCCCTTGGGAGACAGTCTTGAAGGGCAAAGGAGTCCAGGAAGGTTGGACATTCTTCAAGAACAAAATCTTAAAGGCATAGGATCAAGTCATCCCCAAGTGCCAAAAAAGTACCCAGTGGTAAGTAGATTAGCCTGGCTGAATGGAGACATTTGGCTGAAACTAGGGAAATAAGGGGGAGTTTATGAACTTTTGAAGAAGAGCAGGAAAATCAAGAGGATTACAAGGATTTTGTGAGGTTATGCAGGGAGAAAATCAGAAAGTCCAAAGCCTAACTAGAACTTCATCTACTGCTGTAAAAGGCAATAAAAATGTTTCTGTAAATACATTAGCAATAAAAGGAGGGCTAAGGAGAATCTTTCCATCTTCTATTGGATGCAGGGAAAAACTTGCTGACAAAGGATAAAGAAATGGATGAGGTAGTTAGACGGCTTCCGTCTTTAATAGCAAGACCACTTGTTTTCTGGGTACCTGGCTGCTCAAGCTGGAAGACAGGGACAGGAACCAGAATAAAGCCCCCATAACACAAAAGGAAATGGTTACCTGTGATACCACTTAGACACACACAAGTCTATGGTGCTGGATGGGATCCACCCAAGGGTACTGAGGGAGCTGGAGAAAGTGCTCACCAAGCCACTTCCCATCATCATTCCTAGTTAACCAGGGAGGTCCAGTTGTCTGGAGGTTAGCCAACACGATGCTCATCTACAAAAAGGGCTACAAGGAGGATCCAGGGAGCTATGGGCCTGTCAGTCTGACCTTGGTGCCAGCAAAGGTAATGGAGCAGATCATCCTGCATGCCACCACATGGCACATAAAGGGCAACCAGGTGATCAGGCCTAGTTAGCATGGCTTCATGAAAGACAGGTCCTGCTTGACTAACCAGACCTCCTTCTATGATAAGGTCACTTGCTTAGTGGATGAGGGGAAGGCTGCAGATATTGTCTACCTATACATTAGTAAAATCTTTGACACCATTTTCCAAAACATTCTCCTGGAGAAACTGGCTGTTCATGGCTTGAACAGGCACATTCCTCATTGACTAAAAAAACCTGGCTGGATAGATGGTTGGGCCCAGTGAATTGAGGAGAACGGACTTAAAAGCAGTTGGTGACCAGTCACAAGCAGTGTACCTCAGAACTCAGTCTTGGAGATGGTTATCTTTAATATCTTTATCAGTGATCTGGATGAGGGAATCAAGTGCAACCTCAATAAGTCTGCAGATGACACCAAGTTGGGCAGAAGTGTTGATCTGCTCAAGAGTAGGAAGGCCCTAATCTGGACAAGCTTGATCAATGGGCTGAGGTCCATCATATTAAGTCCAACATAGCACAGTGCTATTGTTCATGGGTCACAACAACCCCATGAAACGCTTCAGTCTTGGGGAAGAAAAAGCTGCCCGGAAGAAAAGGACCTGGGGATATTGGTCAATAACCAGCTGAATATGAGCCAGCAGTGTGGCCAAGAAGACCAACAGCATCCTGGCCTGTTTTAGAAACGGTCACCCTGTGTGCTTGAACTAATGGGAGACAAGGAGAGAGGGGACACGTCCGTATCTGCTGCTCCTTGATGACCCCGGTGGTTTCACCCCTCAGGAGGAAGTTTGCTGATGAGTTGAACAAGTGCAACTACTGACCAGACTCCTGACCCTTCACAGAAATCAGCACCATCTCAAGTCTGGAGATAGAACAAAACTCACAAAATGCTCCAAAATGCCATGATCAAAACCAAAGATAAGGTAGGAAACCTGCTGAATCAAACCGTGAAGAAACCGTTGTCTGCACGCCATGGTCAAGTTGTGTTTAAACAGCACTTTTATCCACTTTGTCATCTCATCAGCTTTCAGACTTTCACATATTTCAGAGAATTCATTGCATATCTACATTATGCTGTCTTCTCAATCACTTCCATTAGATATCATTAATAGGTCATATGAAAAAGATCTCATTGTTTCAGAATTGTTTTTCTCACTAATGACTAAGTAAAAATACTTTATCTAAAACAACGTTTTCATATTTTAAAGAATTTAAATTGTATCAAGAAAGATCCCAGAAATTAATTTGGAAACACTTCTCAAGAGTTGCATATTGCCTTTATTTTTGCTAGAATTTATGATTCATTTGAATTAACATTAACACTTAAAATTAAATACATCATAATCCAGCCTCATTCTCTTATGGAGCATAGGAATTATTGAGAGAAAACATAATACTTTTTTCTTCACCTCAACTAGGAGGGTTTTTTTTCTGTTCAGCAATAGTATAGATATATACACCATCCATTCAAAGAAGTGAAAATTGATAGAAAGTAATTAACAAAACAAATTAAGTCTTGCTATCACCCTGAAACGAAATGACTATCACAAGAGGCTAATTAGCTGGCAAAGTATCAGGCAAGAGTGTCTGGCAAGGGCGTTCAGAAAAAAAGAAAAATGCCAAGTCTTACTTATTACAATCATCCAGTTTTTATGTGCTGCATGCCTCTATTCAAGATCTCTGTTTAAGGATGGAACGGCTGTTTCTTTCTTCCTCATCAGGAGATAGAGAAGGGCCAAAGAGTACACGAATGCCAATCACATTTCTAAATCAGATTCTGCCAGCTATGAGCATAACTCACAACATAAAGTAGTGATCATGCAAATCTCACTGATGTTTTCCTCTCGTGGATGTGACCTATACATCAGGCCCAATTCTGTCCCTATGCTAAATTATAAAACCCACTGCATTTTCTTTGAGCTTCCTGACACATCTCTATAGAAAAAAAGCCTGCTTACCCCCTCTCCCCATACTATCAGCTGTCAGGTGCAGCCATTGTCAATATTTCTATGCAACATCTATGGCACAGCACCCAACATAGCAGGTGGATTTTCTGTGTCCCTCCTACTAGGAAGGGAACAAAAGCAAGGCACCCAGTTTTGACAGTCTTTTGGGACCATCCTAATCCTTAAAGGAACCACAGGATTCAGCTATAAAAAAGCAGAAATGGGTAAGAACGATGTGCTGTGCCTTTTGTTTGAATTTGCCACAGCTTCTTTCCCATATATGTGGCTGGTCCAGGCTAGTCTGTATATTCATAGTTTCTCTGGTAATTTACTTAAATAAAAATAAATAACAGGTATAAATGCTAAAAGAGGGAGCAAAACATTTACTATAATTCTGGGCTATACTTTTGCCCCTATAATTTTTCCATATTCCTAAAACTCAGAAGATACAAATCCAGCCAGTACAGCTGCCAGGACACAACTGAGGAGTGATGGTATCTGCTGGACTTGAAGAGCAACCACAGGCAAGGCACTCTCAAAATCTCCTACTGACAGGAGGGGAAAAAGCCACATTTCCTACAGGTTCCTTCCTTTGGAAGTTTTGGAGTTTGAGACTTAAAAAATACTACTTTCCCTGTCACTTTTAAAATGTACTGTATCTTTCCTCCTACCTATGTTGGGTTTTTCTTCGACAAATTACATATGTCAGTAATAGAAAACACAAGCTACACAATGTGGATCCCCAAACCCTCAGAGTTAATTAGTGCTTCACTGAAGGGCCATTTAAGAAAAATGGACAGTTATTACTATGACTAATCAGAGCAATGCTGTTTGCAGTAAGGGTATACTGTGGATGCCTCTAGACTGCTTTTGCAATATAGAAGTAAAATTGGCAGCAAATGTCATAGACTGGCTTGCATCCATACCGCTCCAGGTTGGTTATATTTACAGAGCTCTGTAAAGCAAGCCCCAGCGGATATGTGGAAACTATGTCAATATATCTGCATGCAGCAGCCAGGGTTTCCTCTAAGACAGAACAAGTTGATTTGGGGCCAAGAGGAGGCTGGAAGACAACTGACACCGGACAATCAGAGCCGGGTCCATAGCACCAAACAGAGTGAGCCAAAATGACAGCATAAACATATCCACAAGACATGTCACACACTCACACATGTAAACTGCTTCAAAACATTTTGGAAAGACACCAATAACTTAAAAAATCATTCATAATCTAATCACTGTGCGGGCATTTACAGCTACAGCACGCAGTACCCAGGGTCACGGTGAGGGAAGTAGAGGGATATGAAGCTTTTCCTTCTGTTTTCATTTAGTGTACTTTCTATACCAACAATATTTTGTACACACTGATTTCTGCTGTCCTCTCTCCACATGTGCTCCTGAAGTTCTGTGTGTCTCTCATCCAGAGAGAGAAAAGAGAAACAGCAGAAATCATTAATGCAATGATATAGACCGGGAATATGAATGGCATCACATTAGGCAAAGCTGTTAACTTCTTGTTTTGCTGGTTTTAAATCAGCATCATTTCACTGTATCTGGTTTTAAATTATTTTTTTCCCTGACAGGCTTTATATATTGTGATTTAAAGAATTTATTTCTTCATAACATTCAAGTTTTTTTATAACAACACAATCGTAATGTTAATTTTCCTTTCCCTTTTTTCTTCCTGAGTCCCTGTACTCGGTTTAAGATTGACCAAAAGGTCGGTCTAGCAGTTGACATGACTGCACTTACACCAAGTAAACCAGCAAGAGCCTGCTCTCACTGGACCACTATTCAAGCTGATGTTTGTTTTGGCACCAGTACTTATGGTATGTCTCTGCTAACATAAACTACTAACTGCGATCAATAAATGGACAACAAAGTTCTCTCACAGAAGCCATCCATCTGTTACTTGCTGCTGAGGTATTGATTTGTATTCTGCATGTGTAGCCACATTATCACACAATATACATAATACAACCATGCAATTACTGAAAGTAAGAGCTAAATCTTCATTTGTCTCATAGGTTGGGCAAATAAAAATAATAGGCTTGTGACATTCATACCTAACCAGTATTATCAATTCTTTTTCTCCATTTTGAGGCCAAGGAAAACACATCCAGATAAACCACACCTAGCAGTATTTTGAGAACAACAAAAGGTTTAAAAAATTATGGCACTGTATTAATTCTTCTTTCAGAAAGCAAACCAGACAATCTTAATGGGAGGTTCAGAATTTCAATGACAACAAAAAATCCTCTGCCTTGTTTAATGAGATTGTTTAATGAAGAGCGCTCATTTACAGTTTTATGAAGACTTCTCATGTCCCTTTAATTGCTCTTTCCCATTCTAATTAACCTCTTGAATGCCAATCTAGCTTGCTTTCTGGCATGCCCATTACTGTGCCTTTTAAGTGTGATGCAGTTACCCAGAGTAATAACATGACATACACATCCTCCACATCACGCATGATCCCTTCAAGGAACATAATGCAAACGACATGTCATAGGCACCTTCCTCATACAGCCTGGTGTCTGACAAGCTATTGCACATACTCACTGCTTTTTTAAGGACTTTATGCTTTACTCTCTGGTCTTAGCAGACTTCTTTTTTTAAATTATTAAACATAAAGGGGTCTGATTCATCTTTTTAATAATTAATATATTTCACAGATCAGCTAGTAAAAGGTAGATCCACCAAAGATTGTGCACTTTTCTCTCTCCCATGATGAACTGAAGGTCCTCTCTGACTGACTGGAGATAAATTCTTCAGCATCTTATCACTATTGCACTACAAAGACAACCCTTATTTCAAGCTAATATTTCCAAAGAAGCAGTGTCATTCACTCCATGGGAGGGGAGGGGGACACAAAATGTATTTTGAAAACAAGTCAAAAATTGTATTTTTTAGGGTGCAACTGGTAATGCTGAGATAGATGCCAACAAATGCAGATCACTTCCAGAATAATGTTAAAAATAAAGCTTTTGTTAATCTTTGCTTTCCTTTTTCCAAGATAATCTACTCCAAGATTAAAATACTGTGCAACAAGAGGTAATGGGTCCAAGCTGGAGCATAGGAGGTTCCATGTGAACATAAAGAAAAATCATTTTCACTGTGAGAGTGCTGCAGCATTGGAACAGGCTGCCCAGAGAGGTTGTGGAGTCTCCTTCTCTGGAGACATTCAAGACCAATCTGGATGTGTTCCTGTATGATTTAATCTAGGTGATCCTGCTCAGGCAGGAGGGTTGGACTAGATGATTTTTCAAGGTCCGTTTCAACTTCACAACTTCTGTGAGAGAAGCTCAACGTAACAAAAATATTGCAGGAAGGCATGACAAATATATATAGTATATCTGTCCTCTTAGTTTCCACCTTGGGCAGGCCAGAGGCTGCACCGAGGTAAGAAAATAATTTGGAAGGGGTAACTTGTCTTTTAGCAAACAGAAACTAAAACATTTGCACTATAAAGAGACAGTAAACTTCCATAAGAAATTCCTGGATTAAGCTACATAAAATCAAGGAACAGAATAAAGACTGAAAATCCAGAGATTTCTGCACAGGCCATGGAGAGAAGCAGTCACAAACATATACACAAATTTGCCGAATGTTTAGCTCTTCACATGGCTTCTCTGGTTCTTGTCAAGTGCTGCCATAGCAGAAAGATCTTTGCACTTCTTTGTACATCTTTGTAATACAACCCTGACCTTGACATAACTTGTTTTCATTCAAACTTCCTTTAACTCAGAATTAAATTTCTCTGCAAGAAAGTTTGCAGGCAACGATACCTCCCTCACACTATCTACCATCTGTGGACAGCTAGCTTTTATGAGAACATTAGTAGACTACAAAAACAAAGAAAGTGAAAGAGATGGCTGAAACCCACAGCAACTTCCTGAAATCTCATTAAAAACTCAATATGCTTTGAACAGAAGCTACAAAATAGGCTGTAAGTCAACCGTATACAAGCATCGCACCTCAACCAACTGGGTCAGTCGTCCCTGGGATGAACAGCTTTCTCAACTAGTACTTTTTGTCCAGCACAGATTTACTGCATTCAGAGTATTAATCGTTATTATTAATCAATGCAAAAATTAATCAGTTTCAGTGTTGGTTGGTGATAGAACAAGGGGAAATAGTTACAAACTGGAACGTAGAAAGTTCCATCTTAATATAAGGAAGAACTTTTTCACTGTGAGGGTGACAGAGCACTGGAACAGGCTGCCCAGAGAGGTTGTGGAGACACTCCAGACCAATCTGGACACTTTCCTATGTGATCTAGTCTAGATGATCCTGCTTGGGCAGGGGTGTTGGAATAGATGATCCTTCGAGGTCCCTTCCAACTCCTGACATTCTGTGATTCTGTGTTCAATAAACCTGTTGCCTGAATAAAAAATCAGCCTGGATGTTAATTTTTTTATGTTCTTATTTTCCCCTAAACCAGACATTTCTTAAATGGGAAGCCTGACTAAGCTCCTCCTCACTTAGCAAGTGTGTTTTGAAAGTCAACCTCCATCAAGTAATATTCCTCTAGCTCTGAAGTAATGCCCTATGAAGGCATCAGGAATGTCTGAGTCCAATGGCCACCTTATTGCCTTCTCTTTTCCAGATCACACCTCTGACAGTCACCAATACTTCCAAGCACGGCTGTCGACGGAAGTGGTGCTGGCAGCAGTGACGAGCAATGCACCAGGGACATGAATGGTGGGCTGAGACAAAGGGCAGCTTTTTTACATCCCCCAAAGTATCTGGCTGGTTTGGGGGCCAGACCAGGCAAAAAGATCTCCTAAGAACAGCACAGGAGCTACAGGAAACTGCAGTAGCTGTATAATTAAAAAGCTAAAGGCAGAGAAAATGCAAGCATACAAAGACAGTACCTGTTTGATCGCATCTGTATCTCTTGATTTTAAAGTACAAAGGAAAGTATGGCTGCCCCTAAGACTGAGAGGAATTGCATATCAGAGAGCTTGGGAACCTTGAACAATAGGATCAGCCTCTTCCAGTTGAATTAATGTTCACAGGGACACACAGTTCAAGATAAACTGTGAAGCACAGTACTCCCTTCCTCCCATCTTTGTTTTAAGCCACAAAGAAAGCTATAGACAAATGTAATCAAATTAAAAGCCCAGAAATGCCTTCCAAGTCTCTAGGTAAGACTTTACAGAAGTAATTTTTAGTTTTCTTCCCCCAGAATAGAACCTAGCAGTATATGGGCATTTTGTGGTACAAGGAATAATACAACAGAGTTAAAAATTGACTAACTGCACCCACAAACAAATTAAAACTGCTATCAGAAAGCAGGCATGTTGTGTAACTATGAAAATTTTTCATCTCATAATATTTTCATCATAGTTTCTGGAATATTCCAGTGTTTCTGTTATAAACTGATCTCATTAATGTCTTGGCCAAAACACTATTTATAACATGTCCCTCTTTCCCATGATTACTGCTATTTCAAACAGTTCATGATTTAATTCTTTAGATATCTTTAATTTTAGAGTTTTGTTCCCTTCACAGAGTCATTGCATATCATATAATATCAAATATCCAACTTCTGTGGCATATATTTACTCCCAGGCAATGAATCAAGGCTTTTTCTACGGTAAGTAGCTGTAAATATTATGTCAGTCATAGGTTTATTGTAATAAGATGTTATTCTCATGCTTTTAATACTCTGAGATTCTTAATATTAGATGCATGCTACAGCAAAGCTTTTGCTTCATTTTTACTACCATCATTAAAGAATTGGATATGGATACATAATTCCTTTTTCTGACACAGAAATAAATGAGCTGACCACAGTACATTGAAAAAATATCTGCAATTAGTCCTGAGATTAAGGAGTCAGCATGTCATAACTACTTTTTAACAAAACTTACTGTCACTTGAGTAAGAAGCAAACTGATCATTCCAAACACCTAAAAAATACATGGCTTTTGGAGACTGTTTTTCAAGTGCTGAAGCTATCTATACATTCATACATACATTCACACTTACCAACCCAAATCTCCTCAGAGACTTCAGAGCCAGATTCTACTTTATTTTTTCATTCAAAGTTTCAATAGAAAAATCATAATCTTGTCCAAAGTTTGATACAGTATATGTTTAACTTCAGTTCAGGTACAGTTTCACATAAATAAGGCACTTGATTTTAAGTACGCAGTTTTATAGCACTGCGAGATTATTTGGCTCTTAGCAGTGACAGCAGGGAACAATGGGTAAGCTGTCACACTAAACCAAAACTTCTTTCAGTTTTAAGGTAGTGATCTGCCAACTCCTAAATTAATTTGGAACAATCCATGTAGAGTTTTGAAGAAGAAAATAAGGAGAACCAGAATTAAAATGGGAAAACAGCATAAAAAACCAAAAATAGTCATGCCTAACCATAAAGATAATGATCTTCTGCTGTCTCTTCTGTACTGCAGAGGTAGTCTGGAATCAAAACAACACTGCCAACTCTATAAAGTTGAGAGTGCATTTTGAAAAACATAGCCAAGCCAAACCCCTGTCTATGGTGAAGATCATAAACTATATCCTCATTTCCTTCTGGGGGAATTATTGCTATTATACAAGACAAACAAAACCAAACCCAAACCCCAACATCAGAAGCAGTCATCTGGTCATAAGGTTTCTTGCTCTGCTTTTAAAATTTTAAGAAATACTCACAAACCCTGAAATCTAAATAAATTATACAGTTGAATGCAAATTAAGGTTCACCCACATACTATGTTTCACATTCATGAACTTGGGTACAGGACATGCAAAAAATGAAGGAATTTTCGGTAGAACCTCAAAAAATGTCCTTCAAGACTTTGTATAAACTCTCCCAATATAAACCCCAATGCCTGTCACCAGCTGTCCCAGTGTAAGGGACTCACTGGAAGGCATGCAAACCTCACCAGAAAGTCTGGGCTCTCAGTCCCAGTATCCTTCTAAGGTCAGAAGGAAGTCTGTTTCTGTAGAAAGCTGGTTTTCTACATTTTTTTCTCCAATCCTAAAAATGCCAGCAGATCTGAAGAAAACAGTACTGAATAAAGGAAGACTTACTTCTTTTCAAAAATTTATGGAAATGAGATTGCAAAGCATATTTAGCATTGAACAATGAACAATGAGTTCAAAGTCAAATAGAGATACCGCATGGCACGATTTACGCTTACAAAGCCTTCATGTTCTTCCAGTCCAACAGCATTGCAGGAAAGATCCTAATGTGATACAGTTACTGTAATTTCAGAAACTAATCCAAGTTCTGAAAGCAATTCACTGGCATTCAGATATGATCTGAGTTACTTTGGTGTGAACTTCTACTAACCCAGTGAACCCCTGGTGAAAAGACTGACAGTGGGGCAGCAGTTTCCCCAGGGCACATGGGTAGCCATTCAGAAATGGTGCTAGCAAATCTCACCACCTTCAGTAATCACCATTTTCTCCTTAGGTGTCCCTCAAAATCACAGGACTTCAATGATTGAAGCAGCAGAGGCTCAAGCTAGGATGATGCTGAATATCTGCTCTTGAGACTCTGCTCTGTTCCCCAAAAAGGCAGCTTACATTTTGCCCAGATGTGGGCTCAGCTTCTGACTGGGTTGAAGCTCCCATTTCCAGACAGATCATCACTGCCTAAGTGGATTCATATGCCGCAACTTTGACAAGACTGGGATGCATCAAACCTATACCACTCACTCCCTTTTAAAGATGCTGTTAACAAATGGTGACGTTTGCATTTAAAGTGACCCGACAGAAACTGAAGTATTTTGTTTAGATGTTTCTCAAATTAAATTAAAATATTTCAGCAAAAAGTGGATAGGTTCCTATGTGAAAATTCAACTTAAATGGAATTTCTTTTTTCACTGTAGATACACTGGCAGAAGCTTCCCAGTAAAATATAAACTCCACAATGACTGAAAGCAAAAAAGCTGTTTGGATAATCCACTTTGCTAATCTTATTTTTAGAAACAATACTGAGAAATGGGAACTCAAGTCTAAAAATTAACAATGCATGTAAGAAAACAACAAAAATACGTCTCTTTTCACTAATTCAAACATGAAATAACAAATACAAGTGACTAAAAGGGACATAAACTGCTACCTCAGTGACCCATGTTGCTTTATGGGAGGGATGGCTCATCCTAGGCTTTGTTCCAACAGTCTGGTCTATCCTGGCCCCACATAAAGAAGAAAAATAAACTATCAATGGGCAAAATTACTAATTTGAGTAACATGACTCACCCACAAGCAGCAGAGAAGTGGGCCAGCATCCCAGAATCTGATCTTCCCAAGATATACCCAAGGGCTCTTGGGGAGGTTGAGGATTTCCCTGATTCTCCCAAGAAAAAAATAAATCGAATAAGCAGTGTCATGGAATCTTCAAGCTTACAACATAGGCACCAAAATTTTGTGTAACGCAGGTATTCCAGTACCCTTGGCTGCCTTCTGGCACACCCTCCCTTTCACTATAGTCTATTGTCTGAAGTAAACCCCATTTAATCCTGTCATAGAAATGACAGTACATTGAAGCAAAAGGTTTACTTGCAAAGTACTTTGGATAGTACTATCTTCCACAGGCTTTTCTATGGGACATGACTTTTCTTTGAGGCACCTGTTGGAAGAAGGGAAGGCAAATGTCAAGCACACCTTCAGGCACTTCATGCGTGGTGCTGTCTAGCATTCTACTACCCCTCCAGCCAATTACATTAGCTCCTCAGACTAGATGCATGTTCTTCTGCAACACTTGCTTGAAATTCTGTTCCCCTGCCAACCTTTTTAAAAACATCCAGAGCTAAACAAACTTTTTTGTTTGTTTTTGGCTGCTTCCTTATCAAAACTTTGCAAAACTTTAATTTCAGCCTCATGAGTCCTGCAGCTGTAAATTAATTGAATAAAATTTACAAACATTATGCACTGATAAAGCACTTTCAAGGCTTTTCCCTATTCAGTTGATTTAGCTGCTTGGCATGACAGTTTTGCTTGACATGAGTTCAGAGCCTCTGGAAACCTTCCTAATCCCACTCTCCAGGCCTTGTGCCTATTGATGGGACCGTGTTAGCCCAAATCCAGAAAATTAATAAAACTCAAATGGATTTAAGCCTTCAGAAACATTCTTTGGTACACATACCACCTTCTTTATATTGCAGGCATCTTGTTGCACAGAGTAGCTCTTAATTGAAAGACCTACATAGAAAGCAATATCGTCTCCAAAGTTATTAACATTTAATAAAATACCTCATTTAATATTATTGTGAGTTGAAGCATAATTACATTTACTACAGTCATTCTGAAGTCATCTGTTTACGTTTCAGCACCTTCTGCCCATAGACTAACCCATGAAAGTCCTGATCCTAACCATTCCTGTTGATATTTCTGATTAGACCAGGAAACGCTACTTCTCTGACACACATCACACTGGTGTTGGTAATTGATTTCTTACATTCTAAGCTGAAGTAAGGGTAACAAACCATACATATGTCATTAAATATCTGACTCTGTGGCAAAGAGGTTTTCTTATGCTTTTCATCTCTTCAGTGTTTTGAATACCATCAAAAATAATCTTTAGGGACTACTCCTACAACAGTCTTTAGAGACTACTTATAGAACAAAGTTTAAGGAGCTTCAGGTCATTCTTATCAGAGCTCATGGGAGAAGTGTGGGGAAGTAAATATCCAGGATGTGAAGAAATGATTCATTACATGTAGGCCTGAAGAAAAATGGAGAGCTATATTGACCTATAATTCAGATGCACACAGGTCAATGAAGTTGCGATAGGTATGAATTCATCCCAATAACTCTCATCCCAAGATTCTTTCTTTCCATTTCTATTTGTATGAGCTATTAACTATGAATGACATGATGCCAAAATGATTGCAAACAACAAAAATTCTAGTCTTTGAAATGAACAAAAAATTTTTCAAAAGTATCAGGTGTTTAATGGAGGACCAGATGTTCCCAATACTGAGGTACCAGAAGAAAGTTTCATAAAACCTTCATGAAAACAGCAAAAGAACATAATTCAAAACAGAGTCCATTACATAAATAAAATACTGGAATGCATTCAGGCATATATTATCACGCAAAACTTTGTTTATGTTTTGGCAGTGTAATCAATTTAACAGAATCAGATCATCATTTACATCAGACCATTTAATCTACAGATGTGGTGATGTCATGAAACTCCAAGAAGAATTTGTAAATGTTTTTTCAAAATCAGATCAGAGATATTGAATGACGCAGAAACATAAAATAGCAATGCTTTTTAAGCTCATCTTATTCATGATTCAATCAAGGACTACAACTGTCAAATGTTTTATGGGCAATATTTAAGCAATCAAAATCAAAATAAATTTGGAACCTAAAGAAAAAGCCTTTTTTAAACGCAGAGACTCCTTTCAATGTTCTGTTCCAACAGAAGGAAAACAGCATCAGGGCACACTTTTGCTTTGAAAAGCTCCCACATGAATCAACTCTGCCCTTTGAGTTCAAGTATTTGAAATGTCTTAGATTAATTCTAGGAAGAAAAAGTAATCTTAGGGCAACTGATACAATAACACCCCTGGAGAGACTGACCATGCAGGAAACAATGTCACTGAACAATGGACACCAGTGTTGGAGCTTCCATGTGGAATGCTGCACCTGTTGATCCTTGGTAAAATAAAGCAAGTCCCACCAAACCAGGGAAAAACAATGAAAGAATGATTGAATGGGGGGCAAGTTTCAAAACCCAGTCTTATTTAAATGAATCTGATGTATAAACCCCAACTTTTTAGCTGTTCCTTCCAGTTTGTATGAAATGCCTTACTGACTCCTGAGAAAACATTAATCATATGCCCAGTATTTAATTTATACAGTTCTAATCGTTATCTATCACAATACAGCCAAGTATCTAAATCCACCTTAGACAACACACCTACATTAAGGAAGCTGAAATACAACTTTCTTCCACTTGGTAGTCATAGGGGAAAATGTTAGGGAATGCCAGAGATTTTTACCTCTATTATTAGCTGTAACTTTGAGTGCCTCTAGGCTTCTCATGCCAACACTGATTTGTAGGCATGGCGCCGTTGGGGCTAGGGTAGCCTTGGTATTGATAATTCCTAAAACCTTGATGTCAATTATATCTGAAGCACAACGAAGAGTCACAAGGTTAAAGAAACCCAGAAACTTCACACAAGCAGCAACATATGTTTTTAAAACTAATGGTTTTGAGCTTGTCTTTAGCTTTAACCCAACAGTTTAACAAGGGTTATGCTCCATTGCGTACTATCACAGCAATCTTTTTCACTCTCTGATGACACAGGCACCCAATCTGAATTCATCATGCCAAGATTTTGATTACAAGAAGGTAGGAAAGTTTATAAAACACCTCAGTCAAAGAGCTTGAGTTCAATTGTCATTTCCATGAGTACTGGGAAAAATATTGAGGCAGTCTATATGTTTTGTGTATCATTTGCTCACTTTATATCCCATAATTCTACCAGCTCTTTACATCTAATGAAACAGTCCATATATAGGATATAATATTGGCTGGTTGCAAGGTTCTGCTGCTCATTTATCAATATGGTATAGAAAATAAAGGCTGAATTTTTTTCTGTGTTGATGCTGGCAAGCTCCGAGGATGCTGGAAAGGGCTCCTCACCAGATAAATGCATAAATGTATTTTGTTGCATCAATAAACCTAAGAACAAAAAAGAGTACAGGCCTAAAATTCAGGCCTGAAATACAGGCCTAGAGTCTGTCAGAGAGGTGCAGAAGACCTTTGCTGAGTGCAGTTAGCAGCCAACAATGTTTATGTTTGTTTTTTTTTTTACATGGAGACTAGTTTTTTTAAAGGGTGGCATAGCATATCAATCTAATCTAACATGAAACTCAGAGTAACACTCAAGCTCACACAATACTGATATGTATAATAACCAGCATACATCTCTTCATGAGAATAAATCAACTTTTAATCAAATTTGATTTAAAAAATTGAATAGAAGAAATTATAAAGTACATGGTTTTGCACACTATGAAAACTCTCAGACCTTGATGTTTGTGGGTTTTTTCAATATAACATTCTTATCTAAGTTTTCTTAGCTGATTTACCATTACTGTTTGCTATTTACAACATACAATTGCCCCTTTGCAAAAGAGTAGTGATTTGGAGGAATCAGCCAAGCTTTCCTGGAAGATACTCCTTATTTTCTCGTATTATATTTTTATTTGCAACATGTGCACAAACTGAAATAACTTAAAGAGGATGCTGCAACCAGTTGCCAAACCACACAGAGACAATTCTGATACTAGAAAGCCCAGCTACAATTACTTTGTCTAGGCAGGTGGTCAGGAACGACCCTTTCGGCTTCAGATCTCTTTCTGACCTCCGGAAAGCTCCTTCCTGCATCACTCACCCTACTTTCACATGACCCTGTATCAAAGATGTGGACCAGCAGGTACATATGTTAACTCAAGAGCATGACAGCCATTTTCCTGCCCCCTGTTCTGGTTTAGCTCCCTCACTCTGAGGGCAGAATGCTTACTATAGCGTTAAAATACCATACTGTAAAAACATTTCAGACAATACCGATGCAGATATAAAGTTGTGAACTTGAACCCAAATGAGTTAGAAAGATAATCACCCTGTGTTGCTCTGAGGGAAGACTAAGTGGGGAGCTGGTGAGCTATGAGCAGTCGGCACATGTAGACCTGGGGATGTTGCCAGAAACTGAGCACTGAAGACTGCATAACTCATGGGTGAGAGTCCAAAGGTTTTCCAGATGACCGGAAAATGAGCCACTGCACTGATAAGCATGCACAAATTTCATCTAATGATGGATAATTCTTCTCTAAATTATTCGATGAGCAATACACTGAAACTGTGATATTTAAATGAATGCCTTTAGAGGCATTTCAAACATGAAATACAGACAAAAAAGCATTACAGTTATGTGAGTATTAAACAAGAGGTAAAATTATACTAAAACTGAAGACCAGGTGAAAAAAAGATGAAAGAAAATATATTAAGATGGCTTATTTTTGTATTTGTCTGAAGGAAAGAGAAAAAGGGTAAATGTACTTAGAGCAGCTCTGTAAGCACTGAACATTTCATGAAACACAATCTCTGCTCTGACTTTCAGAGGGTGAACATCAATTCCCCAGTTTCACCTCTGCACCTTTAGAAATGATAATGCAGGTATCTAATACACATTTTATTAACCATCTTTCAGGCAGCAAAGCTCCCAAAGAGAACTGGCCTTAAAACAGAAAGAAAAAAAAAACCCCACAACAAAAACCTAAACCCCATTCATTTCAGATTTTAAAATTTCTTATTAGTAAAATAAAAACACTTATTTCCACTTTTACTTATTTCCAAATAAGTGAAACAGAAATGAGACCAGTGTTTGGAATGACCAGGGAACAACAGGACAGATTGCCTGTATCTGCCCCAAAGTGCCTTCATCTATTCCATGAGACATCATTTGTGAAGGTAATGTGAGCAACAGCATCTAATATTCAGTTAAAAATCAAGTAAGAGAGGCAACACACTATTATATAGCTGTAAATATCACCAGAGGGATTGCATATTTAAGGATCAAGGTCTTTTGCAATTCTGCTGACAGATTATCACCTATTTAATTACTGAGGTCTGTACAAATTATGGAAAGACATGCAAATGTAATTAGGAAGGCTAGCCTTTTAATGAACTAACAAGAAGCACTGTAGGTAGTTAGACACACATTGCTACTAGCAACACTAGAAGCTTTCTCATTAAAAAGTTAGTTTGCAAAGACAATTTTTTCCAGGTGATGAAAAATGTATGTAGAAACCTAACACAATTCACAGAATCCCAGAATCACAGAACATTAGTGCTTGGAAGGGACCTCAAAAGATCATCTAGTCCAACCCCCCTTGCCTGAGTAGGATCACCTAGATTAAATCACACAGGAACATGTCCAGATTGGTCTTGAATGTCTCCAGAGAAGGAGACTCCACAACCTCTCTGGGCAGCGTGTTCCAGTGCTCTGTCACCCTCACCATGAAATGTTTTTTCCTTACGTTCACATGGAACAACCTCCACTCATCTTAAGTCCTCACTTTATGTTCAAAAAAATAGTGGGCAGTGCTCTACTTTGTTAGTCTCTTGAATGTGAAAGTAGCATAGAGTCATGGATACAACACATATATCATCAACAGGGAGAATAGAGAATTATGTGTGAGCTGAAAGGGCCAGGCAAAATTTCACACTTAGATCCATTTAAAAAGAAATGGACATGTGATGATGTCCACATGTGATGATGTCACTGTTCAGCTCCCAAAGTTCAGGTTCTAGCCAAACAGGTGAGGTGGGAATGTTACTTTCCACATAGTCCAGTCGTGAACTGGAATATTCAGAGTGTTAAATATTAACAAAATAAAAGTAACTAATTAAAATGTAATTAAATTCATTAAAAATAAATTTAAATTAATTGGATTATAGAGGTTTCATCCCAATTCTTTGGGTCTTTAAGCACTCAAGGCTGCACACACACGTTCACTTCAGTCTTAGAAATGAAGCCCCAAAACCACGGTCTTCAGTTCCTGCATAACAAAAAAAGTCTGGGAGAAAACTTTACTGAGTACGGGTTTAATGGCAGTTGTGTGATAGACACTCGTCTGCTTCCATCAGACCACAGCAGAAGTGAACAAGAACCAAGAAGCCTCATGAGAAGTGACTGGACAATTTCCCTTCCCCTCTCAACCAGGGCAAAAGCCAAAGGCAAAACATACCTTCCCTTCAGCTGGGATGTCAGTCGTTATCTCACAGCCTGTTCACTCCGGGTGTGACAGGGCAAGGAGTGCCTTACAGGCTGGGTGATGACCCTCTCTGAACAATCACTCTGGAATGTTATTTTTTGTTGTTTTAAGAAAGGTGTTGGAATCATCAAATCATTCTGGAACAATGTCACTGAGGGAAACTTTACTTCAGCACATTAATGGCTTCAGATAAACAAAGCTGAATGATATTGCTAAAACATAATTGATCTCAGTGCGGGATCTCAGAAACTGAAGATATCTAACCCAGGGAAGTCCCTGGAAAACCTGATGTCCATAGCCCTGCTCTGAAAGGGGATGGGAGCAGATGACCTCTGGTCCAGAGATCTACTCCTCTGACCAGCGGTCCCCTTCAATCCTGAAGTACTCTACGATTGATTCTGTCAAAAGTATGTATAAATTCATGTTTTTCTCAGCAATAGCAGCACAGCACACACTGGCATGTATAACACAAAATGAAACACACCACACAGCTTGCATTATGATAACAGAGGATCTAAATAAAAAAGTACTGAACGGAATCATTTCTTTTACAAGGTTTAACACGGTACAGATCCTATGTGAATTAAACTTCCATAAATGTTCTTGAGTTTACAAATTTTAGAATTTGCCTTTTTCATAAAATTTTAACTTCAATGTGGAGAAAGAATATCAAGGTTGAATTTTGCAAGAAGAGGATTTTCTGTTCTCCAACTAGCCCCAGTTAAGAGTTACAAGTAACATTGACAACTTTTGTTTTTCAGAACCAGCATCTTTTCACAGCGGGATCAATTCTAATTCTGTTAAGTATCAAATTAAAAAGCAAACTGATGCATAGAGATTAAAAAAGCAAAAGAATACCAAAGCCAAATCAAAACTCTGCTATCTGAATTTGAATTAATTACAAGGGGTAAATAAGTGATTATTGATTCAGTTCCCTAATACTAAGAACTTGCCCAAGCTAGTAGTGACCCAGAGATATAAGCATAAATGCTCATAATAGAAGCAAATCAATAATCAGCCTCCTGGTTTCCTAGCAAACTTTGGCTTTCATTTTGATGTTGCAAATTTTATGTTGTGAAGGTATGCGTGTATTTACACAGTTTGTCAAGTGCAATTCAGCTCAGCATCTTTAAAATATTCCACTCTCCATAGACCCTATTTTTAATTGTTATTTTTAGCAGCCACCTAGCACTGTACAAGTAAACCTGACAGACCAGTGAAGGCAGGTAACCTTTTGCTACTGCTCTGATGTAAACAATGTCTCAGTTCATGGATGCAACAACTGCCAGATGAGTAAAACTTTTGTTACCTCAAAAGCTCCAACAGCAACACTGAGAACCTGCATAATGAGCAGCTGAATAGGAAAAAGATCATTAAACCTGGAACATCTATGAATCTCTTGTCCCTCGCTGAGTCACTGCAAAACATGACCTTGAAAAGGGTAACGCTGGAGCATTACAGTTGTGTTCATACTCCACACCTCTCAGCTGCACCACAGTCTTCAGGAACACCAAAGAGTTTGAGCTCATACACAGTCTTCTAACACATATACAGATACTCACAGAAGAAAGGGCTGCAAGTTTTTTTCAGCTGTTTGCAATTTCCAATAATTTATTTTAAAATGTATTGGGTCAAATCTTTAAACTCACTCGTTTTCATCTCAAAAAGATACTTATAAATACAAAGCCAGTATTTCTAGTGAGTCTTCAACTTGGCTAACTATGGAACAAGCAGTGAAAGACCATTTCTGTGATGAATGGGATTTAGATGGAGGTAGAAAAATCAAACCAAGATCCATAAAAATTGACGTTTGCTGAAAACATATCTCTCCCTTCGTCACCGGTGTCCTAACATCTTCTTCTTGCAAATGATTCACAAAAAGCAGCATCAAAACACTGTTTTTATGTCAAACAGGATGAACCATCAAGAAGCAGAAACTGCAGAATTCGTCTGCTCCTGCTCTCACCAATATGTGCAAAGTCATCCCTACATATAAGTAACCAATCATTCCTGCAAGTGGAAATCAGTTCTGGCAATTGAAGATCTTGACAGGTATTAAAAACACATTTTAAAACTACATCATGTCTAATAGAATTTGAACTAAGTTGCTAAATCAAGTTACTTTATTTCCCTGCAACCCATAAACTAACCACGGCTAAAATAAGTCTGCTTTGAGTAATCACAAGTATATAAAAGACAGTTTTCAGTGGCAAACTTAAATGAGACTATCTTAGAAAAACTAAAGAGAAATAAGAAAAGAGCCTATCTTTGTATTTTTTTAAAATATAATTAAAAACTATAAAATAAACTGAATTGGTAATTAGAAGAGAAAATAAAGGCAATGATTAAATATTCACTGCATGCAGACAGCAGCCCTTTTAATAAAGCTTTCATAGTCCAGCTGAGCTGATTTCCTCCACTAAATTATGTTGTTGTTATTTGGAAATGGTTCTGGCAAGAGACAAATAGATGCAAGAAAATAAAGTAACATCATCAAATTTAAAAATAATAAAAAAGAAATTAAATTTGGTAATTAATATACCTCTGCAGGAAAAGAAAAACAAGCCAGTGTTGAAAAAAATCCTAGTATAGCTGTGAAGAAGTTCGAAACCACAACATACTGAACTTCCCACACCGGCACACAGATTCAATTACTATACCTAAGTACTATATTATTCTTAAGCATATTATACATAGCAGCCACCAGCTCACATCTCTGGCAAAGTAAGACAAATGTAGTCTGAGCAAAGAGACTCCCAGTTTGAGCTTGGGATAATGTATCACCCACAGAGAATCCAAAGGGCAAGTGTACCTTGGAAGTTGTGTAAATCACACCAACACATGAGTAAACCTAAACCAGAAGACAAGATACCTTTTCACCAGGGACCCTTCACACTGGAACGAAGAAACAGGAAAGTTGCTGATGTTACAAAACTGAGAGGAACGGCTGGCACAACAGAAGGCTGCACTGCCATTCAGGGAGATCTTGACAGAATAGAGAATTGGGTGAAAGGAACTAAATGAAGTTCAACAAGGGCAAGTGTAGGGTCCTGCACCTAGGCAGGAATAACCTAAAGCACCAGTACAGGTTAAGGGTTGACCTGCTGAGAAGCAGCTCTGTGGAGAAGGACCTAGGAGTCCTGGTGGACAGCAAGCTCTCCATGGCCTTCTTGGCCATGAGGACACACTGCTAATGTCCTCATGGACAAGAAGGCCAAAGGTACCTGGGTGCAGTAAGAAGAGCATGGCCAGAGCATGGCCAGCAGGTTGAGGAAGTTCTCCTCCCGCTCTGTTCTGTTCTGTTGAGGCAGGCTGTGAGAGCTGAGTCTGGCAAGCTTGGTGAAGACTGAGAGTGGATCTGATCGATGTTTATAAGATCTAAAGGGTGGGTGTCTAGAGGAAGGGGAACGCCTCTTCTCAGTGGTGCCCAGTGAAAGGACAAGGGGCAACAGGCATAAACTGGAACAAAGTTCCATCTCTACAGGACAGAAAAAGAAAATTCTTTACTGTGAAGGTGACAGATCACCGGAACAGGCTGCCCAGAGAAGTTGTGGAGTCTCCTTCTCTGGAGATATTAAGAGCCAACCAGGACGCAATCCTGTACAACCTTCTCTAGGTGACCCTGCTTTGCACTAGATGGTGTCCAGAGGTCCCTTCCAAACCTTACCTTTCTGTGAACTCGCCTACACACCTCTAAGAAAAGTGCCAGGTTTCTAGCTTCTTGGTCAACTGTAATACTTCTCTCTTGTAAACTCATGAAGCATTCCCTTGAATCTAGTTCCGTAACTGAGCATTAACTGATATCCAGGAAGTACATTAGAAGTATCTAATCAACTGAAGTAATCGCTACATCTATTCTAGTAATGATGCCTCAGATTAAACTCTCCTGGCACCTCAGAAAAATAAGACAAGGGAAGTTGTTTCCAGGGAACACAGGATTAATTCATACGTATACAAAGTAGCATTGTCTGCATTAGTCTTCATATAAGGAAAAAGAGGAGGTTCAAACTGGAAATACCCTTTGGAAGAGGAATCAGAATAATCCCCTATAAATGATATTTCAACAACATGGGAAAAACCTGGATTCACTTCCCTATAATAACTATAGTACTACACACATAGCCTTTTTTATTACTCTGTAAAAATAAAAAATAAAAATAAACATCACTTCCATTTCCATCTTCCAAAGGGAAACGGAAGTAGTTTGAATCTCTCTTGCTGAAGAGATACAGAAATACTACCTCAGAATCAAACAGAAAGATCATTTCCAGTTGTACAAAGCGGCGACTTGTGCATCCATTATCACAGAGATTGCTTTTTGTTGTTGGTTTCCAAGCCGTGAAATCTGTGGCTAACGCAGCTGCTATGCAGCAGCTGCTAACACTCGGGAGACACCTCTTGCTGCTCCCACTTGCAGCGTAGCATCGCAGTGCTGGGGGAAGTGTGGACAGAAGCCGGACACCACCAGGCAAGCACACTTCACTGTGAAACCTCTGTAAACTAACCAGTGCAGGCACACGGTAAGGGCATTTACTTTCAAGGTTAATAAAACCTGACTTACAGATACTACAGTGAGTAAAGCAAATGACTACTAATGACGTTAGAAATAGACTGCCTTTTCTACTTAGTAATACCTTTTACAGCTTTGTCTAGGAACAGTGATGTATGACATAGAGTCATAAGATATTAATATACCTTGAAGTGCTTTTTAATAGTCTTTATAATCTTTCCTGTGAGAGCAGGGAAGAGGCAAATTGTAAAGGGCATGAGTATTCTTAAATGTGTTTTACCATGTTTTGTCTTCTTCGGTTTCTCAAAATGTGAAGAACTGTGTTCAAACTCAATAACAGTTAACCTGTGTCATATTAGGAAGTTTAATAGCTGTCCCTTAATATTCCTTTACCTTGCTAGAACCACAAGGAGGTTAGGAAGGTATGAAGCAAGTTGCAGAAGAGGTATCATGAAGAAGCAGAGAGGTGCTTTGGTAATGCTGCAGGTAGGCTAAGGCGAACTTTAGATATAAAAGTATATAATCAGTGCCCCAACATAGTGTTCCCATGCATAACCAACATAAGCTTTTGACTACTGCTTCCATCCCTCCCACTACTAGCTTCCTCCACGGTAGAAGCAGGAGCAGGCACAGGATGAACAGTCTGTCCATCACTAGCCAGCAACCTAAGCCCATGCTGGAGCCTCAGCAGACCCATCCATTTACTCCCTCCACCTAGCAGGCATATCTTCTATTCTAGGTGCAATCAACTTTACTACAACTGCAATTAACATAAAACCACCAACCCTATCACAGTATCAACCCCCCCCCCAACACACACATATGATCTGTCCTTATTACTACCATCCTACTACTGCTTGGTCTCCGTCCCAGTTCTTGCTATTGGGACATACAGGTACAGAGAGACGGGCAATTTTTTTCCATGCTTCAAATCCATTCTGCTACTATTGTGCCCCCTAACTAGTTACTGAAACAAGCTCTGCATCTTTAGGTCCTTAAACCTTTCCTCACGGGTCAGGCCCATCATGCCCATGGTGGAGGCAGAGCCACCCTGAGGAAAGCCTTTTCTCCCACACCAAGTAGTTGATCTGCATCTTGGTACCTGCCACTACGTTCAAACCAACGTGGTGACGTAGCAGGTGATAACTGACCAGCACTGATGCCTACTGGTGAGCACGCTCTCTTTGGGGCTGCACTGATGACTTTAGACTACACGCTACAGCTGGGCTTGCGCTCCCTGTCTGCGTGCAGGCTTGGCCCAGATGGAGCTGGCAGAGGCTGTGTTTGTCACAGCTACTTCGCAGTACTGTGATAGCAGCGCTGGCTGTGAAAATTATCACTACTGTGGCTGTGACAAGGATCCCTGCAGCTGTGACAAGGATCACTGGATTGTCCTGCTGCTGAGTTGCTGGCAGAATCCACAGTGGGGTTCACCAACACTTGCTTTGTAATCTCCCAGACAGACATGTTCACCCAGAAGAAGTTTTACTGGTAAATCTAGGACTCTCAGAGGACCAGGGGTGTCTCTTGAGGTTGTGTGGCTAACACCCCCAAGTTGGGTTACAGTCCAGGCAAATGTGAAGCATTTGTCTTGTCTTTCTTGGATTTTATTCCCTCTCTCTGTTATCTTCCTTTTCATTTTATCACTATTATTATTCCACTGTTCTTCTCTCAACCCATGAACTTTCTTACTTTTACCTCTCCCCAACCTTTTGGGGGAAGGAGTGAGTGAGTGGCTGTGTGGTGCTTAGCTGCCAGCTGGGGTTAAACCACTCCTGGACAGACAAGTTCAGCCCAAAGGCTTGACTTCTTCCTCTGTATAAATGCCTCGCAAAACTGTTCATGCTTCTACAACACAGCGAGTACCTGTTCTTGTTCAGCACTATGTCTGTGCCCTTTTTCCATAACCAGAGACATTGGAAAGGACTGATCTACAACCTCCAGCTAAAGGTGTCACAGAAACCAAAAATGTGCAATTTATATAGCACATGATTTAAACTTATGTTCTTCTATACATATATTTGAGAAAAACATAAGCAGCCTATCCGCCAGTCATATTTTTTGAGAGAGTAAAGCGGGTGAAATGTCCAGAACTTCATGATGAAAAAAGCATGCTTTTTTTCCCCTCCCTCAACACATTTCTAGTATTCAAGGTACACACATTTCTAGTATAGCCTGTGACACTATACAGGTGTAACTGAAAATAAAATTAAACTAAATTATGCTATGGAAAGGGAATATGTTATGAAAGGGCACTTTAAAGGGAACCATCATTCTACTATGCTTAGAGAAGATATTGTCAATATTGGATTGTGTTCAGCAGAATTGGAAAAATCTGAAGCTAGGATGTGACCTTATGATGATATATGTATTTAGCCAAAAGAAATGGTTTGCTTTGTGGCATCTCAATATTTTTCATGAGGTATAAAGTTGATCTTTTTAAAGCTGCTGTCTTACCCCACTTACACTGCTAAACTAGTCACTTTTGTGCAGTCTGTAACAAAGCCCACGGAGCTTTTTTTTTTTTTACTTGAAAATGTGGCTTCTTCTATTTTCAGAGGCCTAAGTAGCTAGTGTTTGAAAACACCGGTGTTTGGAACACGAGAGAGGAATACGCAGAAGCAGCTTGTTTGGTTTGCATTTTTGGTTTGCAGGGAATCAACAAACCTGTAGCTGAATGCAGTTTGCCTGTGCTGAAGCAGAAATACGTAAAACAAAATAGAAGTTACCAAACTCAAACATTATATTATCCTAATGTAACTATAGATTACATTTCAATTTAAGAATATGAATCTAACTGGCAAATCCAGAAAGGAAGTTCTTTTGGCATACTAGAATAAAAAGAAGAGGCTGTGGATACAAAAGGAGACAACAAGCAGCCAGCCTGCAGTCTTCATGGCCAGCAGCACACTTTGGCTGCCTGCACAAGCACTGTGAAGCCAGCTGTATTTTTACCTTAGCACTCTAGGCAGCAGCTGTGATGGCAAAGGCTTTCAGGTGAAGGAATGCTATCTCCAGCCATCTTGTCTGCTGCCCATGCAAGGTTAACAGAGCAAATCTTTCCCTGTCATTGCATCTCTTCCTGCTTGTTCCCCTTCTCTGCATGTGAAGCTTTGCTGTCAAAAATCTGTTACCACCAGAGCCCATTTGATGTTATTTTCTCAATGATTGGATGTAGCTCTTAAGACTCCGCAGGCAAAGGAATCACTGTGAGAAATCATCTAACCCGAACGCAGCTTTTCTGATCAAATACCAACCCATCCTACTTGCTCCTCTAGAGCGAGGGTGGGAGCTTACCTTTCCCTACTGTACAACCTAAGCTAACACAGCAACGGTCGTTTCTGTTTATTTCAGTGGCCGGGCAAGACGCGGTACGTTCTTTGGGTAGTTTGGGGTTTTATGACTTTGCTGTGTACGGTGAAACCAAAGTCTCTCAAGGCTAATTAGTGCCATCTGGTTCAATTTGCAGCTTTCCAGCATAATAAAATTCTCATGTTAGGTTTTTCTTTAACAAAACCAAACCAAAATGCATAAAGAACTGGACAGCAAGTATTTAAATCAGGCAGGTATAAATCACAATCCAGCTTCCTGCAGGACCAGTTGTGATTCTGTAGCTCTAGGATGGTAAACTGGGTTGTAATTTTCTTTGTTTTCCTTAACATTATTGTAGAGCCTTCTACACAGTCTCCATTATCATGGCTTGACATACTGCCAGCAAACAATTGTTTACACAGTATGCTGCATTTCTTGGAGAGGATTTGATAAATGCATTCCTTGCTTAGCCTTGTGCTCACAGTACATGTATGTTGAACACATGAGGAAATAAAGATGAATTTAAGGCTGAAATTCATAGTTATGATGACATTAAGGGAAGACCATGATCTTTAACTGAAATAAAAGTAGACTCACATCACAAAATCCAGCCCTGCACAGAAGCTTTTCTACAGCCAACTTTACTGCACTCTGATGATAACCTGTGTCAAACATGTCTTCCACATGAAACCAAAAGCTTCTTTAACTGTCAAGGTGGACCCAGCAATCACTTGTAAGTGTTCCACAAGCTCCTACAGAAAGCTTCAAAAGCCTCACATTCTGTAAGCCTTTCTCTTCCCTCCAGCTCCAAGAACATGCTCATGATGTATGACAACTGTTTTTCAATCGCAAAGCACAATTTCTTAACTTGTAAGAAAAATGACACTTTATTTCAGAATAATGGCCATAGTACTGCAGCATCCATCATCTAGCTCATAAACCAAGAGCTGGAACCACTTGGTCATTTAGTTAATGGGTTCAAATAATGAGCGTTAAACAACAAAAATCACACCATAACAACAAATACATTAGATTAAAGCAGCTTTTCATGTTTTGCCAGGGGTTTCTTACTTGATGTAAATTAAAATTTGCAAATATAGAGTTCAATAAATGCATGTCTGGCTTGGGGCTAGCATGTAAGATAAACAATATCTAAAAAACAAAACAAAAAAAAAAATCAAAGGTTCCTTCCTTTGCCCTAGTACAAATTCCTACTGTACCACATTTTTTACATAGTCTAGAAATTTAGCCAGTGTCCCTTACTCAGACTAAAATTCTCAAATAGTGCCTGACACATCTTTTAAAAGACCAAATGTGATGCTGGTATTTCTGCTCCAGAAGAGACTTAAGAGTCTAATCTGAAAATACTTTCTTAACATAACTCACGTTGCTTGTCACAAACCAAACATTTTATGTTCAAAACCATAATAAATTGTACCTGAATCTAGAGACAGTAGAGTGAGTGTTCCTATTAGCTGGTAAAAGACAGACAACAGAAAATGTGCTCAGAATAAAAATTATAAAATTTTGTGCATTAGCCTAAACATATCTTTATCATCTCTGTATAAGAAATACATTACCAAATTCTGATTTACTACTGAGTCCTTCCTTCTCTTTAGAAATGTAGAAATATAATGTTGCATATCATGGAGGTTTTTCAGTCTAAAAACATTGCTGAGAATGTTAGGAGGCTATCAAAATAAAAATAATAGGACGGACTTTTCCATTAGGCTTTTATAGAATGACCTTAGCAGAGTTTTGAATGGCACCAACCAAGGCAGCATAGCTGCCAGAGCTTCATCCCAAAAGGATATCAATGAATTTGAGCACTGACCAAAACAAGTGTTGTGACCTTCAATAGGAAAAAAACCCCACAGGTTTCTGCAACCAGAGTGGAATATCCCCATACACTGATACAGACTTAGAAATACCTCACCAAGCAGCAGCCCTTAAGAAAATGCCTGTGGTGTTACAGCAGACACCAGGCTGCAACTGTGAGCCCCTCACTACGAAAAACCCAAATTGCCCACTAAACTGTCTTAGGAGGACAGTGGCAGCAGAGCAAGGGAGGCAGACCTGGGAGACCCTCAGATCAAAATGCAGAGAAAGTGGGAAAGGTCACACAAAGAGCAAGGTACCTAATGCACATACTTTAAGCTGAGGACATGGGGCATGGTAAGATTGGGGAAAAGGAAACCACAGCATGGTTTAAAAACTGCTTACAACTATTTGAAGGGCAATGATTAGGGTACTACCACCAAACTCTTCTTGGTAGCACAGGCAGCACAAGGACAACAAACACGTTGCAGCTTCAGAGGTTTAGGTTGAACATTTGGAAACATATTTCCATAGCATCTCTGGAATAGGTTGTTACACAAGCTGAGAGAGTTTCTGTCCTTAGAAAGGCACATACGGAGAAAGCAATAGCTGATCTGGTCCTGTGCTGCAACAGCCATCTTCTCAGAAGAAGCTTAGACTTCAAACCAGCATATTTTTATGATTCCTTGAAACAGAGTTCGAAACTATCACTCCATTCTTAATTGACCATTTTACCGACCTGATACTGCAAACAGTATTTTTTTCTTTATTTCTAATAGATATTTTAATGCAGTGCATGTATCCACAGAAACCAACACTTCAGTACCTCAGAAAGCGAAAGCTGTTCTTGAACATGATCATGAGTTCATCTTCCTAATCTGGAAATAATTTACCAGACCTATGGCACAATATTAATTCTTTTCTTAATTAAATGTGTTATTTCTATCCTAGCACAAAGATTTTGATTTTCTAGAAGAACTATGTTGTTATATATTCACTGGTATCACAAACTAAAAATAACACACAACCAAGAGAAATTTGCAAGAGCACCAAAAATGTTATTGTGGAGCAGCATCACCTCCTAAAACAGTATTATAATTCTCATTGCAAACTCCACATTTGTTCAGAATGGGGACTTTCCACCAAACATATATAAAAAGTGGGCATATAATCTGGGACATATAAACACTACTTTGCTCAAATGTCCTCATCCCTGAGAAAGTTTCTTTCTTTAAAAGGTAGCTTCCTTCTTAAATCTCCAACCAGGTAATGATGAGTATCAGTATTCGGAAGAGACACAAATGGCAGCCTTCATCTCTAAAACAGAGTATATGTGCCAGTTACAGACTACCTTTGTACGGGCTTTGTAAAGATGAAGGGGGAAAAGCAGCAGAAAGCCTGACACCGAGTAACATTCACACATAACCTACTGCAATGCTCACTCACTCAAAGGTGGGATGAAGCTGGGGAAGGAGTACCCACCCCTGTGCTGCTGAGCTGCTGACACCTAGTCCCTCACTGCTGGTACCTGCTCCGCAGGCCATGGGTGCCCACTCCCTAGCCTCACCCTCTCCTTCTGCACGACTCCTCATGTGTTTCTCTGGAGGCAGGAGTCACTGTTGCCTGGTCAGCCTGCTTCTGGCTAACAACCCGGTATGCTCGGCAAATAAACATAAGGTGGCGTTTAAAGATGCAACTGTCGGTGCCTTGGACATCACACACCACACAGCCTATCGAGGTCCTTCCTGAGGGACACCCCATGCGGCCAGGCTGTTGGATATTACAGTTAGGCAATAGGAGGAGATACCAAATGAAGTTGTCCAGAGCAAAGAGTTTCTATCTGTTCAGTGGATCAGCAAAGAACAGCAACAAACCAACCCACAGCTGAAAGGCTGAGGAGGTCCTGGATTCCTTCCAAGAGGCAGGAGCACTTCATGATGCTGTAACTACATAAAGGTGCTTGCTTGAAAATTCAGCAAGTGTCTTGCCATCAATAAACCAACATTTGAATAATCAGCTTTGGTGCTCATGCTTTGCTCTGATCCTTAATTAGCGAAAGGAAAAAGTGACAAAGCAACAAAGAAAACCCCTCCACAGTGTATCAGAGGTATGTGTCTTAATACTCTAACATTCATCCTTCACCCACTTTCAATTCTTCTTTGTCATTTTGAACTCTTAGTACTTGTTCTAACCCAACCTTAGTGGGCACAAAACCAGTCTTGCCTTGTGATAAAAATAAACACCTGATGTCACATGTAAAGCACATCATAAAATCATAGAATC
>VXBZ01010666.1:0-76539 GCA_013399135.1 Heliornis fulica
ACCCCCCCCCGCCCGGTCCCTACCTCTGACTCTTCCCAGCGCACCTTCCCGGGGCTGGTGCTGTGCGGCTTGGAAAGGGATTCGCACAGTTCTGTTCGAAGCGCTTCGCCGTGTCCTTTCGGGGGACGTAAACGCGATGTAAACGGAATAAGTGACTATTGCCTTGGAAGGAGGCGAAGACAGCGAAGGGCGGGGGGTGTCATTTCAGTTCGGTGGCAAGGTGATGCGAGAATCTGGAACAATCCTTGCGCAAATGGGGACCTTGATAAAGGAAACTCGAATTTTGAATCTTTAGTTAGATACAGAAACATTAAAATTTAACAATAATAACAACAGTAATATGCTCAGCGCTGTCCAATAAACAGCCACCATACTCTGGGTTTTCAGCACTTTCCCTATGGTCTCCTCGTTACTTCTGAGAGTGGTGTGAAGGTCACCCCAGAACTACGCTGTATTCCTTTCACTTGCTGATGAGTTAATACGTCTTAGAATATGACACTTTTTGTGTTATGTGCGGAACGCTCTCTCGGTACTCTGGATACCGTGATGAGTGTAGGCAGAGTACATGCTCTTGATTCTCTCGTCCTCTCATCTGTCATTCCATCCTCAGACACGCGTACTTAGAAAGGGAGCAGTACAGAACAGTGAGTTTGCTTATCTTCTTTTTTAAAAAGACTGTTTTGTTTTGAATACTTATATGCAAGTATTTTTGTAACTTCCTTGCAAATTTTCATAGGTAAAATTAGTTTCCATGTGGCATATGCTGTAACAGTGATTAAAGCAGATGTAGGAAGTCCTTATGCTAGTGAGTCCTCTATGGTTTCCCAGCATAAAGTGCCGGTGTTCCACTACAGCATAACTAACACAATAAGACAAATTTTAACCTACCAAATGTATTTAAAAGAAAAAAAAAAGTTATTTGTATCAAGACTTTGAATGACTGTGTTCATAAAAAAGCAGGAACTTTCTAAATGAACAAACTGACAGGAGAGAAACCCAAATGGTAATAAGATATAACCACGTCCTATATAACGTATTAGGCCGGACACTTATTTTCCTCATTAGCTGTGTTTATACAGTCTATATTTTACAATTTAATATTGCATGTGTATAATGTATATAGGGTCTGTACACATCTAAGGATACTTAGAATTATATAAATATATTTTCCATACAAAGGATATATGTGCACATGATTGAGTGTATAAAGACCTTAAGTAAGAGAGTTAAAAAACGAAATGAGCCTGATCGGCTCATTTTAAACACCCTGTCTTCCTGATAATCATAAATTGAACTAAAGATGGCATGTCCTGCTCCCTTAAGTGGATGTATTCACACATACACTAAAAGAATCTATACTCATTTTATATTTCAGTGTGTGGTGGTTTTTTTTTAACTGTGCTTCTTAGACTTTAAATCCTTGTGAAATTGCTTCAGAATTTGAAATCCTTTTTACTTAATTTTATGGGTTTTTTTTTTTCTTTTTCCTCTGCTTCTTTGTAGTGTTTTCTAATACTTTATTGTATTCTGTAGGATGCATATCCTGTGTTGCATCTCATCCAGCTGAGCATTGGATCTTCTGTGAACAAAAACAGAAAAGAGAAATACTACAACTGGACCAAAATAGTCAAGCTAAATGAATTGAAAGCCTCAGATTTGGGATGAGAAGAAGAAAAAAAAAAAAAAAGAAAGAAAAAAAGAAAGAAAATCTACCAGGGACTTCATTCAACTCAATGTGTTACAATTCAGACACGATCAAAGTAAATGGTTAAATGGAACAGAAATATGTAATGAAAGATATTAATGCTGCTTTTTTGCTTTATTCTGTTTTGTCCTTTTTTCTTACTCAAAACCTTTAGGTCAGATTCTGCCTTTCATTTAAACTAGTGCATAGTTAGAATGACTTTCTTGGTATTACCTAGCTTCCCTATGCTGATACTAGCTTGATAGTAACAGAGCTTCCCTATACTGAATTGCAATTCTCTGAACAGACTTTGGAGAAATATTTAAAGAACTTTCTCTTTAAAATTGGATAACTATCTTCACCACATAACTCTGTCTGAAATATGGGATGAATTCTAACCCTATAAAAGTATATGCAAGGAAACAAGCATGGTTTGAAAGTGGTCATAAGATTCTGTTTTCACAAATTGCCTTTTTGCAGGATTCAAACATACTTGGCTATCCTGTGCAGTGCTGAGCAAAATTTCAATAGCTTCAGAAAGGTGAAGGTTAGCCTCAGAAATAGTTTGTAAAAATTATGTTGAGTCTTGGTTCTGTCAACACAAGAATGATCCTTAAAACCATTTTTGACAAAAGAAAAACCCCCCAAACTCAAACATGTTTTAGAGTAGTAAAAGTAGAAATTAGACTTCAGTTATAGAAGATTTTTTAAACCCTGAATTCAGTCTTTTGTTGTCACCATCTAAACAGCCCCTAAGCAATCCTTTACCTGTGCTCAAATTTATCTATTAAATATGCAGTATGCAATTTTTTTTTTAATTTTTAGTATAGAAATCAGTGGGTTAATGAAATGTGACTTTTAAGTAATATTTGCATAATAAATCATTATATTCAACTTTTCATTTAGTCTTCCAGATGTAATGGCATTTGCATTCCAAATCTGGACCTGAGATTAATTTTCCATACGGTGTCAATTTCAGATCTTCTGGCGGATTTATAAGCCAGAGTAGCTCTATTATAATAAAGGAGGTAGTGCATTAAATAAATATTACTACTTCATAAAGAAACTATAGAGAATTGGGACGACCTTGTTTAAAAAGTATGTTCATGTAAAAAGTCCTTTCTATAGTTGAAATTTCAGTTGTTTGAGGTTTGTTTTTTTAAAAACTACTTCAGTTAGCACAAATCAAAAATAGTGCTATAAAGCTTCACACTTTAAAGTCTTCACATACATCATAATAGTAATAACAATTCACTGTAAAATTTTCTCTTGGGGGATTTAAAGTTATACACAGTGCTAAATAGATAGATTCTGTTTTCCAAATCTGTGAATTTTCAATACACTTGAAAAACACCGTCCAGAAATAGAGGTGAGATGGTATGCCACCTTGCCATTTAATGGAAATGAAATACATTCCGTAGAACAATACAAATTAAATTCACATAAAATGTATATTTGACCATGAAATGCCTCTGCCTTTCCCAGGGAACGTAGCAAAGAGTTGTGCAGAGTCCAAAAATGTGCTGCATGTGGGTCCTGTAAGAATACTTCCCCGATAAATCTGCATTTCAAAACTGTTTTACTGAGGAACAAGAGCCTTTAGAGAATATGCTGTCTCTGTGTTGATCTGTTAGTATATCTCCAGAGTCTGTTAGTATATCTCCTCGTGCTATGGACCTTCCCCTGGGAAGGATGGGCAGGGCAAGCCAGCACCATCATCCTGCAATATCATCTGGAGATATTCTGAAAGGAGATAATTTCTGTTGCTCACCTATGTATTAGAGGAATTTGTTCCCTGGTGCAACAAGTAGCTGCACACATAAGCACATTGTTGACATTAGCAGTCTAGAAAATGTAAAGTTTCAATTTTCCTTGTCATACTAAAAATTTTATATGAAAGAACCTGATGATAAGGGTAGCTAATTCTTATTTTAGTTAAATAGCTGGAAGTAATAGATAAACTCTAGCAATATGCTCCAGTGAGGGTACTATCTTCCTGTTCTTCCTCAGTACAAGTGACATCTGATCACTTCCATCTGTGACAGCCCTAGATTTTTCTTTGAGCCCAGCTGAGGTGAAAAATCAGACCCAGTAGATTTCCTGTTTCCATATATTACCTCCTCTTACAGTCAGTCTCAATCTCTCAGTTTCCTTCTGGTTCTGTGATAGAGCACGGAAGTGAAAAAATAAAATAAAATTAAGAAGTCTCTCAATCCCACTTCTGTGTTGGGAGGTAGGAGGGGGAAGGATAAAAGAACAGATGCAATAACCCTTATTTAGTTCTGAAAGATAAACTACAGATTGCTATGGCAGGAGTTCCAATGCTTTCACCTCTAGATCCAGGAAGCGTAGTGATGTGGAGCATTACTAGTTACAGGAAAGCTGCCAAAGTGTATGGGAGAAGGTGTTCTTTGAAGTAGAATAGTTTAAGAATTGCATCCTTCAGGAGTAAAACCCTCTGCAGATTTCACTCTCTGCCATCTTTCACATATTCTCATACTCTGTCAGTTCTCATACTGCCATTTCTATCCTGGTCTTTAGATTCACCTCCCCCCAAAACTGATCTCGTATTATCCACTGCAAGCAAAACAGATTTCTGACAAGTAATGCACATACCAATTTGTGGAAGTTTGTTTTGTCATGAGATAGTTGATGTTTAGCAGATATGTTAAATCACAAGTCCTTTACATACTTTATCTCCTTCACATGTGGAAATTCCTGTGACAGTTTCATGGGTAGGTAATGCTTTATTCAGAACACTTTCGATTTTGTCTTGGATTTGTCAACTGTAATTTCAGGGTGCGATTTCTTTAGTATTTACTTTAGTGTGAAAAAGGTTAATGGAAGTACCTAACAAACTGTCTTCATACAGTCAACTCTGGTTTACCTGTAGTAATAGTCTTGTAATACAAATGCAAGGACGATGCAAATCTGTAAAATTAAACAACCTGACTGTACAATGAGGAAAGAAGTTTTTGCTATAATTGATCCTAAAAGGCAAGTTACACCTGACTGGACCAGTAAATGCAGACTGAAAAATTAACTACAGTGTTGCAGCACTGCCTCTGGACCCCTCTTGTCCCTCATGCAGATCTCTGTCCCCACTATAATGTGCACCACAAAATGGGTAATTTCACCCCAGACGAGTGGAGTTTTTTTAATTACTATTATTTCACGTACGTTTACCAAGTCATTTCTTTGTTGTCTCCTGTCTAAAGCGTCTGTTGAGATAATGCTTTCCTCTTGTAAGGGGTTCCATTGATCTAGGTGAGAGTTAGGTGCTACTCAAGCTGAATGGGAGTGACACTCTTAGGGAAGCACTAAGCGTATTTAAGACTCCTTCAGATGGAAAACACTTCATTTCAAGAAATGCTTTATTTGTCCTTTTGTAAGTGTTTTTCTTGAGGAGGTGATTTGAACTGTAACCGGAGTGAGCTGATGCAGTGCTATTTTTGTATATCGTCTTTTTCAAAACAATAACATTTTTTTTTCCTTTTTTTTCCTGATTGGTGTAGGGCTTTCTTAGAGGTGTTTGTGGTTGTTTTGTTTAGTTTTTATCTTTTCTCCAATGAGGGCACAATAAGCAGTTGTCACTGAGCTGTAGCCTTGCCAGTGATATCTAGGTCTTTCTCTTAAGTGGTTGCAATAAATTTAAAGCCCATCAATGTGATTAAATAGGCTTAGTTTTTTTTTCCTTCTTCTTCTCCTCTTCTTTCTAGTAAATAACATGGCATCTGTCTACAGTAATTCATCTGTCATTGCATTGCTCAGTTGCTTAGAGGTAGGGTTTCTGATCCACTATATAACTTTTCTTAGTCCTGGCTAATTTGAATAACCTTTTGTGACATAGCTATCTACAACTTCCACAGCAGGTATCAAATATATTGAATTGTGCTACTCATAGTACGTATCTTGGAGCATCTTATAATTTGTTTGGGTTTATGATGAAATCAACCATTTATTTGTTAGTGAACTTTGTTTTTTATCTCATAGAGTAATTCTTGACGGATATCTACCTTGCACTCTGTTATTATTTAGGTCTTAACAGTCATATTTGGGATCACTCAGCAGACTATCTCATATCATCTTTTTTTAACACACCCCCCCATCCCTTAAATAATATGATCCGAAACATTAAATTAAAAGGCAACTGTAATACCTGAATTAACATCTTATATTTCTCTTTGCTTTTTAATTTTGTTCTTTATTCCATTTTCAAATAAAACCAAATATTGAAATAACATTACTTGAAAGGAAATGAATTAGTACAGCTAGAAGACTGAAGTTTTTAAAAAAATAAGAATTCAGACTTATGTTTTCTGTGAGGTAATATGATTTGGGTTTTTTTTTTTGCATATTTTGTAAGTACACAAACTACCAGGCAAATTTCTATAATTGATTCATTACAGTAGTAAGCTCCACAGTAAGAAATCAACTCACCTAATTGAACTTCCTGTTTTAAGGGTAAAAAAAATAAGGGGGTAATCTTCCAGACCAGAGCATCTGCCAAGGACATTTCAGCAGGAAATCAGCTTCCTGTATTCTAGGAAAAAACCTCTACATTACTTTTTCTTTTTTCAGTATTAACATACATCTTCCTAATCAATCCATATGGGTAGTGGGAGTTTGTTTTTCCCCAAAATGGGCAGAGAGTTCTCAATGAATGTTGCTACACATCCAAAAAAAAAAAAAAAAAGCGTGCCTCATATCTTATAGCCAAGGGGCAGGACAGGCTGAGAGTATTCATTCCCTTCAGATCTGGGAAACTGCAAATGACCTCAGTGTATCCAAAAGTGGTCTGGAGTCCTGTAATATTATGTCACCCTCCTAAGGCTGCCCAGTGCACTGTGGGACCGGTTTCAATCTCTACCTTCTGCAGCCCTTCCTTCCCCCAGCTTTGCACCTTGCAGACTTCTAGCATGCCTGTGCAAAAGCTTTCCTTTCCGAGACAGAAACAGTGTTTTGTAGGGCTTTAATGCTATTCCAGCCTCTTTGTCCCGCTGTATAATGTGCTTTGCATACAACCAGCTGTAGCGTAATTAAGCTAGATTTTAGGTGCTTAATCAGGCTCAGCAAAATAACATAGTTGGTCACATTCCTTCCAGCTGAAATCAGTACATTGCTTTAAGTCTGCACTGCCTCTACTGTACCTGTAAGTAACTGCTGTCAGCTGGCAAGAGCTTCATCTGAATTCGGATTCACTAGGAGATTAATTTAAGATACTTTTCTTCCAAAACAAGTACTGTACTGTATCTGCTCAGACTGAAACTTTTCAGTACATGTATTTGTCAGATATGCATATGTATGTGTCTACATGCATAATTTCTTCCTAAATTCAATAGTCATAGATAAATGGAATGTAGAGATAATAGAGTTTCATGTACGCAATAGTGTGTACAGAAGGCCAGTCCCTTATCTCCTGTGATTTGACATAATTGCAACAACATTATGCTAGTTGGGGATTTTTTGCAAGAATTCATGCCAGTTACATAATTCATTACAGCATACTGAAATCTATGCATATTTTTAGGCATGGCTGGTACAGTCCTGGTATAGTGATTTCTGCTTGCAAATTCCCTTTAGACATGCTCTCAGATTCCCCCTGGATATGCTACTGTCACTGTGTCACTTTGAGAGTCACTACTGCACTTCTTCCATCTACACAGTTCTCATAGAAGTCAGTGAGGGATTTAGATGCTTATAGGTAATAAGGCTGGGTGTTGGTCAAAGCACAGTAGATTCTGAGCTCTTCTAATAGTGCTTGGAGCATGCTTCCAATTACTAAGCACTGTGAACCTGAGTCTCACCTGGTGAGAGCCTTGGAGTTAATGTTTTTATGCACCTATTAAGACTTCTACTTTATGAAGAGCTGTACCATTTAAATGTTTCTTATTGTCTGAGTATGTATATATATGTGTGTGTGTGTTTATATATATACGCCCTATAATATGAAATCCTTGGGTAATACTAGGTGGGGTTTTTTTGAACAGGAATTCTGTAAGGTTTTGTGTGAATGGAGAGCTCTCGCTCTCCACCTCTCCTCCCATTAACTTCCCCCACCAGTCTGATCTTGCTAGGAGACTGGGATATGTTCCTGAGGAAATCTGCTGTGCAGTTGAGACAGTATCCTACAGTGTGATTGGAGATGTTAGCTGCTTTCTATACATCCTCCTTGAGATATAGTGCTGCCTGTCCTTGTGAAGCACCCTCTCTCACCTAAGGGCATGGAAAATCTATGTAACTCCACTTGCTCACTGTTCTGACTCTGTTTTAAGACTGTGCTGGAGAAATGGGAGGAGTGAGAGAAAATGAAGAGTACAGCTTGTCTCCACCTCCACTTTCTATCTGCTGGATTGAGGAGAGGGACAGCTCAAGGAAGGAGAGTACCAGGAGTAAAGTCACAAAAAGGGGAGGCTGCTGTGCTGTGCAGAGGGGTGTACTGGGTTATCACTGTGGATATTGTTATAGTCACCTAAACAGTTTTGTTATGTTTGATTCATCAAATACAGTGTATTATCCATGCCTTACCTTCTTTTCTTACCTTCAGTTTTGCCAAATTCCTAGGGGGATTATCCAGGTCTCAGAAAGGTGATTGTAAATGGTGTCTGTCTGTATCCTAATCATGGAAAGGCAGAAGAGTTCATAAGGAGGCTAAAATAACAAGACTATTTTAAAATTACGTTTCCTTATGGTTTGAACTGTTACATCTCTCTAGCATGGGGCTATGTGTGAATACCCACCCCACTTAGCTGACAGCTCACATTAATCAGTCTACCTCTATAATTGCTTCTTTCCACCTACAGCTGCCTGTCATTCTCCAGAGGAGTGTCCACACAGTTATGGCCGGCACAAGAGCAGGGCTGATTCGGCAGTGCTTTTCTCAGCTGCATTAAGTCGTTTTGCTATATGGAAAGAACTTGATTAGTTCACATCAAAAGTTTCACCTGGTAAAATTGGTGTGTGGCAGGATGACCGGAATCAATGTGAACTGATATAAAAATCTTGAATCCTAGCTTTCAATTGACTACTTAATGCAGCTCAGAAAAGCAAATCTCGGCACAGTGTAGCACGCAAAGTGAAATAAATGAATGAAAACTGCATGATTAAATGCTTTTCATCTGGAAATTTCATTGCAATATTCAGAAACTCTACAAATTCTTCTAATTCATCATACTCTTTGTTTATTACTAATAAATTAATGTGCTGATGGAAGGAATTCATTACCCTTTCTACACACTTCACTAGTTGCAGGTCATTTATTAATCTGTGTTATCTGGTAAGACTAAAACCAGCTGTAATTACATTGTTAAACATTGATTAATAAGCAGCCGACATCACTAATATACGCAAGAAGCCAGATAAAAAATCTTTTTAAAGATTTAGAGTAAAATTTTAACATTCCTTTAGGAATAAGGAAATCTGGATCTTCATCAATATTCATTTTTGCAAGATTCCATTTGCTTGTACAGCTGTATCTCTAAACACCTTTTGGAAACAGATTAACAAGCAAATTCAATTACACTAGAGTAAACGAACTGCATTCACAAAGTAGTATTAATGCACTAAGTGAAACATTTAGAGTGAAACATTTTTTTAGTCTTCAGCTAACCATTCTTTTTTGTTTTGTATTCTTAGTTCAATCATGTAATTAGGCACACATCTATTTTAAATCCATTTGTATTTCAAAGATTTAAAAACAATATAGCAATTTGAAACACATTATTAAAAACACTGCAGATTCTTAGACCCTGCTTTTGTAGGTTTTCAGTAAAATCAGTATGATTGAAGTGACACACAGGAAATTATTACATGTCAGAAGCTTTGATTATCATTAAGGATAAATAAGCAGAATGTCTCTGGCACTTGACAAAATTGGGGAACTTATTTTTATGATATAGTTCTATGGGAAATAAAGCAGATGGAAAGAAGATGCTTTTAGAAAATGTTAGATGTTTTAAGTCTGTCCTCAATTAATCACAAATGACAAATCTTATTATAGCAACACTATTGCTAAGGATCTGTCCTCTAAGTATTTCCATTACAAATCTATATTTCAAAGATTTATAAATGGACTGTAAAAATTAAGCCTGGGATGGTATTTGGTGTTCATACTGTCCACTGCGGGATCACGTTTTCCTCACAATACTTTTAGGAAAAGACATTTTTTTGGGTCTCATGGCTGCAAAGAGACTGGAAGTAAAAAGTTTGGGATAACTTGCTCCTGAAGAAAACTTGGAGGAGAATCAAAGTGTTTTGAGACCCATAATTACATACTACCTACTCAAGGATGTTAGAGGTTCTTCATTACTCTTCCCCACCTGTGAGACGAGACTACCCACAACATATGTCCCTTGATAGGACAAAGGGTAATGGTTTTAAAGTAAAAGATTACACAGGAGGAAGAAAGTTTTTACAAAACTTATCACAAAATAGGTGATGAAACACTGGAACAAGTTACCTAGAGAGGTGGTAAATGCCCCATCCCTGGAAACATTCAAGGTCAGGTTGGATGGGGCTCTGATCAACCTGATCTAGTTGAAGATGTCCCTCTTGCTAATTGCAGAGGGGCTGGTTTAGTTGACCTTTAAAGGCAGCTTCAACCCAAAATATTGTATGATTCTATGATATAGAGAACACAACACAGAGACCCTTGATTTCTGGGATATGTAAGGTTTTTTAGCCACTTTGACCAAGTCTCTCTTGGTAAGCCATGACTGTGACCGCTGTCTGGTGCTGGTTGATAAAGGAGTTTCTGTAGCACACTCCTCAGCTGGCTGAACCACTAATTCAGATTGCCCATGGGAAATTGCATCTGCCCCTGCCTGGGAATCATTTAGGACAATGCTGATTGGTCTGGCCAAATTCTGCTCTAACAGGGTGAATAGTCATTGTTTCGCAGCATTCCTAAATGCTGTTTTATTTACAGGCATAGACTTTGAGGCCATTCAATCTGACAGGACAGCTAGTGGTTGGTTTGGACTGAACTCAAATCTACAATCAAGGTGAGGTACCAAACAGAGCAATCCAGCTTCAGATGGTCAGACCTTCAAGTTGACAACAGTCATGTTATCTCTAGAGCTGATAGCCTTCTATGACTAGTGCGTAGACATACACTGATACCTGCGCATCCTATATCTAAAAATTTCCTGATCTCTTAACAGGCAAAGACACTGTTTCAGGAGACCTTCATTATTTCTCTGTCTCTTCTGGGTGTGCTTTCGTAAGACAATCATAAGATACTCTTTCATCCACTACTGCTTTCTGCAGTAGTGGATGAAAGCTACTACTGCTTTCTGCAGTAGTAGCTTTGTAATAGGCACATGCTAAAGATCACTGCCTAACACCTGGCAAATGAACCTGAAAATGAACCCATTGACTACTGCAAGTGAAACCAACAGTCCTTTTAGTGACCAAGAGTCTGGTCCATACTATACATGTGTACTTCAATACAGTACATGCTTTTACCAAACAAACCACTTGCTTCCTTGTGCATGGCAAGCTTGTCTGGATGGTGAGAAATAGGAACCCTAGAGCCAAAACTTAATATGAATTACCAAGGAACTGGATTTAAATAGGTAGTAAGATAAATAAATAAATATGCTCACAGAAGGAAGTTTTTTAAAAAAAAAANAATATCATTGTTGTGCTGAAAATTGCAAACTCGTTGCTTTTGTGGAAGACAAGTAATGTAAAGAAAAACATATGATATTGTATTTTACTTTATTTAAGTAACAATATTTGTGCGAGCTGAAGACTAGGCTGATAACTTGGTTCATTTGGATGGTTGGCATAAGGTACTGTGAAGAAATAGAAAATGAAGCTTTCTATTATGTTCAGGAGCAAGTTACTTAATATTTCAGCTTTTTTTGCAAGTGAGAAGTAATTATATTGTGTTACTTTTTCCCCCATTTGCTGTTTGATTGTCTTTATATGACATTGACCGTGATGAGGACAATAGAAGCTAGAACATGATGCTATCATGTGAGAATATAAAAACTAAATTCAAAAGGGATGAAAGTGAATAAAATGGAAATAAGGAAAAATGAGTCAAGTGAACAGACCAATAAGTATTTAATAGAATTTCCTTTAGCAAGTATTCTCTTATTTTCCAGACATTTAAAGAGTGGTATTTTATTACAAAAATAAACTTACTCAACATCTGTAACAATTAAAATTGGAGTACGGACCTGTGTGCAGTATGCAGTGTGTGTCTTCTGTGTTTCAGGGGGTAACTAGAAAAGAGTAGTCAAACACTGTATTTTCATAAACGCAGGTAAATTTATGCTAACTTGTGATTGCTGATGATTTCTGAGACTGGAAGATGTGATGTGTGAAAAATGTAAAATGTATTTGTGCAGATCTTTGCTGATTTAAACATTTACATATATTTTAACACATAAAAGTGTTTTTAAACAGAGGATAATTTCCTTTTATTCTGTTATTTCAACTGTGTCTGTCATGGAGCAGAATCAATACTGTGGGACTTAGGTGACCAGCCACTTACTGACAATATTGGCTAATAGAAATAACTTCATAACACAGGCGAGGTTCACACACATCACTTCTGTCCTGAAAATTATTGATCCATCCAAACTTTAACAAAAGTGGTCAGTGATTCATTAGTCAAATCATACCTAAATGTTTGTGGAATATTGTTAGCCACTAGTCTAATCAGCAGAAATGAGGAGGAATTACTGAGCAATGTCCCTTCTAAGCATTGCAGCCACTTAATGACTCACCCACAAATGTTATCAAAAAAAGGTCATTTGGCTCATTCTTTCATGGCAGAGTTCATTTGAATATACTGCATTTGAATTACTCTTTTTTGATTAACCTAGCTTGATGGAAGAAGTTTGATGTCACATAGCTGTATCACACAAGTTGCCAGGGCTGGCCCAGCTCAGTGGCTGCAGTACTGTCTTTGGGGATGGAAAGTTAAGTGCACTCAAAATATTGATGGATAAATCACTTCTTTCATATGGACTTAGAAAATTACAAGACCCTGGAGATTCAGTAGACTTGAACACATTCAACTATGTTGCCCCAGCCTGGTTGCATGAATATCTGCTGAGCTGTGTTTGAATCTTTGCCTGTCTTATTTCTCAGGCTCGCTGCCTCAAACTGAAAGCATCAATGACCATATGGTAAAGGATTTCTTACCTATAGTTAGGACTAAAGTTAGGGGCGATACCAGAGGGAAAACAGCCCTACTGGGTAGCTTGGGATGATAGGAAAGCATGATATCAACTGGTGCGATTGTGGGGCCTCAGTCGATTATGATGCATAACTAGCAGGCTATGCTTGATTTGCCACTCTTCTGTGTGCACACTTGTGCATATCTGTGGATACAGTGCAAAAAAAAAAAAAAAAAAAGCTCTGAAGTGCCTTTGAACAAAATAGGATTCTCTGATTGTGCCTTCTGTTCCATGTTTTGAACAACAACAAAACGTTTAAATCTCCACAGCTTTTCCCTGTGTCTTCACCAACCAGGCGATGTAACTGAAAATGTTACAGTATAAACTCTGCCAGTTTGATTGCCTCACACTCTCTGATTTTCTGCTAGTATCGTAGCCTGATCACTGCAACAGACCATGGGACCTAAACACGAACATACCTTTTCTATATTATGGTAGTATATTGGTAGGAATCTGGTACTCTGCAGGATTTTCTGTCTCCTAAGGCACCTGGCTGATGGTTGTGCATAAAAATGAAGCTGTAGATTGTACCAAAAATGTCAATATATTTTTCCCTGTATTTTCTGTAGGAAAACTCAAAAGTAAAAAAAAAATAAAAAAAAATTTATATTCAAAGTGTTTTGATGGGTGGGATTTTATCTCCTTTTGAAGGAAAATGAGAAAAATAGAATCAGATTTTTTTTTTCCCCAGAGAAATACCTTAAGCAGAAACTCTTTATCTGCTTATTTGTTGCTATTTATAAAGACATGTTGTTGCTTTAAAAAAATCCCCTAACACAATATAATTATATGTTGACCATTATTATGGAGAAAATATTCCAAAAGGAGTGGCTAAATATATAAAAACATTATTTAAAAAGTGAGGCAACATCATCAAACATATATGTAGCTTCTAGATATGGCAGAAAACAAAAGCTACACCCACACTAATAAATAAAACCAGCCATGGTCTTATTCTTTACTCCGGAAATCTCATGGCACAATGTATTGCATCTCCTCCCTCCTAAAAGAATGTGTCCTTACTGGCTCCTGTCCTCAGCCACCTTGTCAGGCACCTCAGCTAGTGGTGGCCACCTGAGGCAGCCCTATCTCAGAGCCCACCCTAGCAATTAGCAGAGTGGAAGAGTGTAGATGATCAGAGCTCCCTGCTTAAAGCCACATCCTGTGGCTCTGCTTAGTGCCTGAGAAAAGATGTAGCAAAGGGACCAGCTTTCTGCTGCGATTTTGGTAGAAGCTTAATTTACCTGCTGGTCTTTATCCTCAGTGATTAGAGAGCTTTTCTCATGTTGGGGAGCCTCACTGCTAATGAGCAAAGCAAAGGAAAGGGCCTTTGGCCTGAAATAAGAGCGATCTGATTCAAATGATCATTTTTAATGGGGTCTGAATCACCACAATTTGATAGAGCAAATAGAGCAAAAATGCATAAGAATATTCTGTCAATAGAATGTTATATCCATGGACTATTTTGTATCATTACAAATTGCATTAGCTGTAATAAGTTACAAATGTAATTCATTATGTGTTAACATCAGGACTGAGACAAATCATTAAAAATGTATAATACACGCAATTTTGTTTCCCCTGATAAATGTAAAGTTTGCTAGGCTCAACTCCCTTCATTAGTATGTGATAGTGCCAGGAGACACTTTGATCCAAAAAGCTAGATATACATGCTGTATGCCATAAATGCATTTTTTGTTTTAATACCAATCCAAGAGGTTCAGCATATTGCTTAATAAAAGATCAATAAGGTAATAAGGGTAATATGATTAACCACCCTGTGTTGCTTTCTTTCCGTTTGTGAGAAAAGATAGTTCAGGAGCTGCACGGCAGTGAATAGCAAAATGACTAATTGACAGCCAAAATGAAGGTTTCCCTGAGGGTTCCCCCACACATCCCTCCCAGCCCTCGGGGCTTTCTTTGTTGGTAGAATGCTGTTAACTCTTTTGTTTAGGGTCTCTTACCTTTAAGCAGGCTTGTGGAAGAGCTTTTCATATTTTTTAGCAGTAGATTTACTTGCTGAGTAAATATAGCTGATGAAAGAAAAGCTGGTGATCCATAAAAGACCAGGCTGCAGGGATCCTCATTAATCTTCCAATAGTTTTTGCTGTCATTCCTCTTTAAAGTTCCATGCCTTGTAAAGTGTTTGTGGAAAAAGTAGGAACACTTTTGCCTTCCACTAAGCGATGATTTCCAGCCAGATCCCAACAAAAGCTCACACTCCCTTTCAACTAGTTTTAGCCGTGTCATTGGGCAGGGTTCTCAGCTATGAAAGGGAAAACACCGTGTAACTGAGTTTTACAAAAGGAGGACAAAGAAAAAGCCAGAGAAAAATAGTTTTCTTGTTATCTGTTGACAGCGATGTAACTATGTCATTAAATGGATAAGCTAAGTGAGATACAACTATAAAATAATAATAAAAAAACCCTGAGTACATTCAACCTTAAGTAAGAGACTGTCCTCTGGAAATCTCACCTTGTCTTACAGAAATAGTGAGGCATATGACATGAAATTGAGAAAGTTAATGTAATTAGCTGTGATGGATTATGGCAGGATCATGAGAACATTAGGATGGGGGCCTGCAGTTCGGAATGTATCACGATTTGGGGTTTCTGAGCTAATAGTCACTGAGCAGGGCTCAAAGTATGGAGTGTTTCTCCTGACGATGATTAAACTGACTTGTGTTCAGATTGCACTTTCTGTTAGCACTGTCCAGCATTTTAGTCCATCTATCAGATATGCTACCAGTAAGTCTTTTGTCCAAGGAAGAAGTCATAGGGAATAATTCAAGCTTTTTCCATGGACAAGAGACAAGGGAATCAAAGGGGTTTAAAAGCTCCTGTGGTTCAAAAGGTAAGAAAGGGTACAAGCCAGCAAAATGTTACATTTGCATCAGAGTAAGGGAAAATAATTTTTTGCTAAGGGGAGGGGAACAGAGATACAGTCTTAGATATTATCTCCACGTTTTCACTTGGACAGTGGAAAATCTCCAAGACAACATATTTTTGGTCCTCTCTCAGCTATATTCAGCACACTTATTTTCAGAGCTAGGTGAAAGTATTTTAGTGAAACATTTTTCTAACAAAAAGTAAAACCTTGGGGCATTGGAAAGCATTTGAACTTATATTAAGTTTAACAAATAGTTTCTGCTGAAGCAGGAAAAAAAAATGAATAAAAAAAAAAAAAAAAAAAGGAAGGGAAAGAAAAAGAGACACTGCAATGCTACAGCATTCCTGACACAATTTCTTTTTGGCATGAGCACCATTCAGAAAATCAAGAAAATTTTCTTAAAGCAGAAGTTGTGATACTTGCTTCTGGTTATCCTACCATTGAAGCCCTCTCCAGGACCTGTGAGGCCATGGTTTTGATGCAGTACTACTTTGAACTGAAGCAGAACCACAAAATATGTGGATATTGGGCATCCACTGCTCTTCCTTCAGTCTCTCCCATTACAGCTTTTCTGTTTTGTGTATGGAACTGAAATTATAATCAAGGCAAAAGTTAGAATTTAAGAGCAAGTTTTATGTGGCTTCCTTTTAGACTGCTAAACAATAGTCATTTTGTTTAAACCATCTCTTAGGATCTTTCTATAGCCAACATCAGGTCAGAAAAGTAGATTTTAAGACTTATCTAAGGATTAGTCTGAGTTGTGAATTTTCTCTGCTGATGGTAAAGAAAGTTAAGATTGTTACCTAAAATTAGTCTTTATGGAAGTAGGCCAAGTTTGGGTGAATCAAATCCCAGCTGAGATGTCTAGTCTCTTAGCAGGTCCTAGATTTACTTTAATTTTTTCTGGGTGGCCTTGTGAATAGCAGATTATTTATAAAATGGGCAAATAATAATAATAATAATAATAATAATAATAATAATAATAATAATAATGATAATAATAATAATCCATAGAAAAATACAGCTCTATCTGACTAAAGAACTTAACAATCTTTTAGGACAAAGAACATGGTAAGAGAAAAAACTACCAAGTGCCCTAAAGGAAATATTTGTGCTTCTGCAACAAAAATTTGTCCCTGAAATATGATTGTACTATCTCTGAATAAACTATACATACTATCTAACATTATCCCAAATGTTTTAAAATAAGGGTATGCAATAAACATAGAAACACAATCACATATTCAAGAGTTGCTTAATAGATTTATCTGTCTTTGGTAATGTATAAAATAATGCTGGCTTTTTCTATTACTTGGCCCCAAAGTGATTTAGAAACCACAATTTCATTTTTCCTATGGAAAAGGTATCAGATGAGTCAGATACAGCAATATATTTCAGGTTGTACAAGCAAGCCCTCAACGGCTACAGACATGGCTCAGTGGCAGACTGACTTATTCAGTCTATAGGTCAACCTTAGACAGATGGCAAGTCCCTGAGAAAGTCTTCAACAGTGAGTTACAGGACTGCCTGCAGCAAACTCTCTTCATGGAAATGAGCTGAAGTCTTCCTCCATTCCCAAACTCCTAATTCCTAGAAACACCTGTTCCTTAACCTGGGGCTACTTAGCTTAAGCGTTATTTCTTTGTAGCCTTGGCTTTGTATATATGTCTCTGTCTGTTGGGGAGAGATGGAGGGACCTTTCCATCAGGGAAGGTGGCAATGTCTCTCTGTGGTGAGGTTTGAGGCTGTTTGTAAAGAACAAAACACACAGGCTATGAATGTAATTGGAAGTTGCTCCCACAATGCCAATCACATTAATCCTGTAGCAGAATAAACAAGCCCAGATATTAGTGGTAACCGGTATTTCTAACAATTATTATTGTTGTAGAGCAGGACCTCTATGGTAAGGTTCACATGTGAAAGTCTGTGCCTCAAAGACCCATAGTCTATAGTCTAGAACCAAGGTAGAGAAAATAATACCCACTGGAGTAATTGTTTTCATTTTAAAGGAATGAACAGGCTCAGAAAATCAAGCATTTTAACATAATCCAGTCACTAAAAAGCAGTTACTATTTAGGAAAGACCTAACAGTCTTTATTTGTATTATGAAAATCTCCAGTGGAATAAGGCTTTTACATTATTTAAAACTCTGAGACTGAAAAAAAACCAAACAAAACCAAACCTAAAACCAAACAAAACCCCAAACAAACCCCAATGCTTCAAACAAACTAATAAAGCAATCCAACCCAACACCCCCATCCCCCTTTTATTATTTTTTTTTTTTTTTAGGAAAAAAGAAAATAGTGGCTTTTTTCACTGTTCATTCTGAGGTATACCAAATAGGACCCACAGGAATTTCAGGCTGTGTTGCAGTTTGTGAACAAGACTAGTCTACTGTAGAGGAAGCTAGGTTTGATCTGGGTACTTTGCATGACTTGGCTTGGAAGTCATGAATTGCTCTCTGGGGTGCATACCTTTCAGCAAGTTAGATGTTGCCTCATTTTCTCATAAAACACTACTATCTTTGCTGGTGAATTTTTAATTAATCCATGTGATAATTCTTGTTTTCCTGTTTTAAAAAGACAAAGCAAAATAGAGATGGGAAGGTAAAAGTTTGGTGTAATAGATCTTTTAGAGGTCTGTCTTCCCAAGGTGTTTTAATGAGTTTGAGTCAGTTCTAGTATCATAGTTTCTGCTCAAGTTTCTCATCAGTTAGTTCAGGATATTATATGACTGATCTGGCCAGGTCCATCCCTTTCATTGCTCTTGCTGAGGCTAGGTTAAATATCTGGGCTATGCCACCTCTGTTGCCATTGGGCCTGCTCTCAGAATTTTAAAGCAAAAGGGAAGAAAGAGAGAAAAGGACAGACAGCAATAAATAGAATCTGAGGAAAACACAGATAAGGATAAAGGAATGAAAGAGGATGAATATATCTTTTTTTTCTGTTTGCAACTGTGTCAACCACTGGTCAGATGTCCTTAGTGTGGACATCCTGCAGATCTCAAGTTCTTAGTGGAAGGGTCCTGATTAAAATGATAACAACAGCAGCAATAATTATTTGGGGTTTTTTCCCAGTCTCACTACTGAGTCCATTTCACAGGAAAAGGTTTACTTTTCAAAGCTTGGAGAAATGAGGTTACAGAGGGAATATACTACCCAAAACTAATTAATTTAATATTTAGACCCTTTTTATGGTAGTTTTTGTTTTGCTTCATTGATTTTTCCGTCTTATGATTTTTGTATTTAATAAGCCAAATCTTCACATAAGTGCTGAGTTTTATTAAAATTCCTTGTCATTTCAATGCTTTTTTCCCCACTTTCATACCACTTCTGAAACCACTGAACTACCATTAGGGAAAATATTAAAGCTTGGATTTTTACAATAGCAAAATAAAGAAACAATAAGGGATATTAGTCAGCATTGCAAGCAGTTGGATCAGCAAATGCAGATGGACATTTGGAATATTTTGAAGGCATCATAGAAAAGGAGAGCTTAGGAGAGATTTAAAGTAAGATAGTGAATAAGGTTTACAGATGTTCAGAACGATACCTTTCCAAATGTGAAGTAAAATTAAAAAAAAAAAAAAACAAATCAAAACCAAAACAAACATAAAAGACCTGATAGAAAAATTAAACAATCGCATTTAGCAGAATTAAAATGGATAAGATAAGCCATGAAAGACCCTTCCTTGAATGTGAAAGTGGGCAGCCAGAGTTCAGTGCAAGAAAGAAAGGGAAAGCTAGGAGAAAGTGACAAAAGGATGGGCTGAATTGGTCAAACTGCCAAGCTATCAAAAAGATCTTTACAGAATAATTTTGAATGTATTGAAAGAGAAGCATTACCTGTCTTAGGGCCTGGGAGAAGGATGATATGCTAACTAAAATGCCAGATGACAGGAACCAGCTGAAATAGAAAAAATGGAAAAGGCTTCGACCAAGAGATTATTTTCAAGAGATTTAGACAAAGTCTGGAAACAATGATCTAGAGTAAAGTCTAAATGACTGCTCAGCTTTAATTATCCATACTAGTCTCTGTGATGACTGGGAGATAGATCTTATTAGCAGATATGTGTCTGGTTGGGTTTTTTTGAACAGAAAAGAAAAAATGGAAGAAGTCTTTAAGAGAAAGAACAAGATCATATTTCAGCTGTATGAAGTCTGAGCTGATGACTAGATATATGAAATAATATATGGAAAATCAATCAGTATTTTGATTTGTAAAGGAAGCTACAGGTTTGGCCAAAGCAGAACTGTCATAGCAGAGAAGGAATAAAATCAGTTCGCATCTGAAGATAAAATTGCCTGTAGAGAGAGAATGAAAAAGAAAAAGAAGGTAATCTAGAGCACAGTGTGTAGATCCACTACATTGAAGTTTCTTCTTTGACAACTGTACTGAAAGGACATTTGTTAGAAGCAGGAGAGGATCCAGGAAATTGTCACAGAAGCTAGATGAGACAAGGTTTAAGGACAGGTCACTAATATTAAACAAAGCTGACAGATTTAGATCGAGTGAGGTCTGGCAAAAAAGAGTAATTAGAAACTGGAGTAAGAATTGTTTTGCTGTGCATAAGAGAAAAAGCTGGAAAACAGAGCGTTTGCGTTAGAAAAAAATAGGAAGATTTTATAAACACTGATGAATTAACACAAAAGCAGAAAAAGGTAAGATTGATTTTTTTTTTAGTGGAAAGATTAATGTTTTTGTCATTAGGAGAAAAAACATAATGTAATTGAGAGCTTGTGATTAACAGGAAGAAATAAAAAACAAACAACATGTTTATGGGATTAGAGGGTACCTATAACTCAAAAGGTGAACAGAAGAAAGAGGGTTCTTCTGAATCAGGACAGTGGAAAGAAGGGTAGTAGGAAGTCATGATGTCTTTTATCAGATAATATTCCTTATGGATGCTAGTTCAAAGCTATGTATATGTATTAATTTTTTCTTAAAACACAGATTACCTTAAAATATTCTCATGGGGTGTAACAATTTACTTGTATGGTACCGTGAGGAATTTTGGAGTAATTCTATGAAAAGAGAAAAAATAGGTAGAAATATTAAATTTTGCTTCTCATGCATAAACAGGACAGTCTTAAAAAAATATTGTTCACAGCAATGTGCTAAAACAGTTTTTTGAAATGCTGTGGCTTCACTGAGAATGTATGTTACTGACACAGAAGTAACTAGTGATACTGGAGTACATTTCTTGAAATTATCTCTTTAACTTCCATCCATGATTTCATTGAGCCCAGATTTACATATTAGAAAACAGAGAGGTACAGCGAATGGTTAATGCACGGACCAGGCTTTCCCCAGGAGAATCTATCTGCACACCTCTATTTCTGGGCTGCATTCTCAAACACTTTTGGAGCAAAGAAAGTAAAGTGCTCCTCAGGACTGGGAATGAATCCCGCCTCACCATCTGTTATTAATTTTGGAGCTGAAGATCCCATGCATTATTAAATCACTAAGTTAAAAAAGTTGTGTTAAGCTGGTGTTAACTTAACCCACTACTGTGAGGAATGTTAAAGTTCAGGCTAGATTTGGGAGAGGGTGTTAGTGGTGAATAAAGACATTCCTAGTTTTATGTACAGCCTGACTTAGATTTCTTTGGGCAAGAAGATGCTATATTTTATAAGGAGTTGCCTCACACTGTTGTGGCTGAGTGCTGGAGCGGTCTTGAATAGTAGTACATTGTATTCAGCCTTTGCTGTAATACTTTAGTACAGCGAAGCAGCTAACCAGTGAATTACGAGTTGAGGGTGAGTTCTCATCTGTGTCTGATATACGGTGCTATCTGAGCTGTGTCCTTGTGATATGATGGCTTTAAAAGGCCATCCATTGCTTTACACTGGTCAACTTTTTTGGCCTTACACTATAATCTTCATCTTTTTGTAAGGACCTCAACGGGGCTTCAGAGACTGCGGGAGATGACATTTTCAACTTTATTTGGTGAAGTGCTCCATGGCATGGCAGTGGTCCCGAGCATTGCTGGAGACCAGTCCTTCATTACAAATTTCTCTACCTTAGTATAAATGGAAGTAAGCTTTCAGCCTGAGTATTTATAGGTTTACTTTCTTTGCAGGATTTCCCAGAAAAACACATCCAGTGAGCACTGGGCTTGCTGCACCTGAGCTATACAGATGGCCTGCATGTGTGCACAAAATCAGATGCATTGACCTGCCCATATGTACCTGACATGTCTGTGCTGCTGCTCCAATTGAGCTGCTAGGCATCTGGAATTCTGAAAAAAATTTCCAAAATACTCAGAAGTATGAGGAAAAAAAGGACATGTCAGTAAAAATCTGGAAGTGTGGCAGCCCTAGTACAATCAGAATAGTTAACTGTGAAATCAATTTCTTAAAATAAATTCTGCATTTTTATTGTCTGATTTATGCTGAAAATGTAACATACTTGTCAATGTGATTTTAGATTAATTCCTTGTTTATTTTGTCTCTTTTATCACGGAAATTAACAAAAGATATGGAAATGTTTTCTTGCAATGCAATGGGTTTGCAGTCTTCTTCAATGTTGCTATTTTCTGTAGCTTGGAGCTATATTTTTCATGCTCTTCCCAAGGGTCATTATTGCATGTAGTATCAATGTGTATGCACAATAATTTAAAATAGCTATAGGGGATCTGCATCTCCTACTGCAGTTGCGAAGCAAGCTCACTGAACACTTTTCCAGCATCACTATTTTTTATGCTTTATATATATGAAAAGTGAACACTGCTTCTGCTACTTTACAACATTAAGGTAGTGTCTCCTTTGAACATGGACATGCTGCGTTGTAACAATAGTACAGATTACATATTATGAACTTGTAGTACTCAATGCAAAGTAAACATCCCAATGGCAAGTAGCTTCTGAGAATGCGCAGTAGTTGCTTTAAAACCACAACATCTTGCCCAATTTAAATTACTTAAACTGATTATTCTACATTCCAGGCTAATTGCCTGCAAAATTTCATTATAATAATCACAGCTGTTTGCATGTATGCATGGGAGTTTGTTTGTTTGTTTGCTGGCTTGTTTGTTTCTTATTCATCTGAGAAAAGAGAAATATGCGCCTGAAACACAACATTTTTCTTCAGGTTTCAGAGAGCATTTATTATAAAATGTTTAACACAGAATCATTTTAAACCTAGAGTCCAACCTTCTGTCCATGCCACCTCTCTGTATAGACCTTTACGAACGTATTGCTATGGAATATGGGCCTGTACATCAATGCCTGAAGACACATATGGCTTCAAAGCATGCCGGCTCAATCTGGGCATAATTTATCTAAAAAATGGACAATGTGGATTCCTTATTTGCATATAAAGAGACAGAGACATCTTCAGATATGAATCAGAAAATCCATTTGACATCAGTGGAAGTACATGCACTAAAACCAGCATATGGCCCACAGTTTGTGGAAAACAAGTGTTCTGCCCACACGTTTCTTAAGACACACACACATACACAGGGCCTATGCTTTTTATTTCCACCAGCTGCAAAATGTAATGAATTTAATTAGCAGATTTTTTTTTTAATATATTCTTTATTTTAATCTGGGTCTCTGCTCAGAAAGATTTAGTTGTGTTTTAACTAAGCATTCAGATAGAATAATAACTAGCTTTTTGCATAGAATAAACTGCGGACAAAGAACTAACTTTACCATAGGAAGGTATGACTGATGCCTTAAAAGTCCAGTTATGTTTCCTGTATAGACAAGGGTAAAAGTTGCTGCTTACATGAATGCCATTAGCTGCCATAGCAATAATGGTGATCATGGTATGTGAGCGAGATAAGTCTGTGAGTCGTGCCTTATATAGTAATTGCATCCAATCAATGAATCACTTATTTCTGTGCCATCTCTCCAACTGCAGGCAGTGTCAGCTCCCTCCATAAAAGGCTAAGAGTATTCACACTGTAACTGCAGTTACTACTCACCCAGTGACTAAAGAGAGTGTTCTGGTAGACACTATTTAGTGACTTTTCAAAAACACCTGCGTGACTCAGAAGTTTGAAAGTGGTTTAGACACTTAGGAAAGTCAATAGAAATTATGCACCTCAGGGCCAGATTTTTAAAGGCTACTATCTTCCATTGATTACAGGAATTAGGAACCTAAATACCTTTACAAATCTGGCACAAGAGGCTAAATCACATTTGAAAGTCAATAGAAATTAGACTCCTAAGTGCCTAAATCAAATGAAAAAAAGGCGTGTTTTAGGAGTGAGAATCTTTATAATTGTATTCCCGCTAGTGTAACTGCAAATTATGGGTTCAATTATTCCACTTAGGCACAGCTCAGAGGGAGAAAGTGGTATGAAGTTGCAATGCCCCAGAGGAAAGCAACCGTTCCTAAACTCTTTCAGGAGATGCAGCATACTGCTTCATGAATTTTTGGCTTGCGAGAGAAAGAAATCATGGTTTTGTTTTAAGCTGCTTTCTTTAGAACGTCAGGATGAGGACTAACAATCCTATTGGCTTTTATTCCTATTTATACAATGATGCAATGTTTTTAAAAAAATATACTGTTTAGTATTTCTCACACTTCTGACAACTGATTAAATACTTAATAAAAAATGAATAAGATTTTGAGTCCATGAACTTACAAATGTAGGAAACATATCATGTTATTTGAATGCTGATGTGTGCTCCAATAAAATAGAAATTAGTAGGATTGAGAAGTAACTTTTTACTCAGTACAACTACCCTCTGTGAGAAAATGTGTAAAATATGGCCACAAGTAGAAAAGAATAATATATGAAAGAATAATAGAAAGTAGAGAATGGAAGAAATAAAAATACTCACAAGAAGGTAAAAAAGATTTTTGATAATGCCCTGAAAGGCAAAGAAATATGTATCACTGGCACTAAATTATTTTGTTTATAATCTACTGTAATTACATAGGAGAGTTAGCCCACCAATACCAATAGGACAGTGATTGTATTCAAAGGTCATCTCTCTTCACATTAATCAAGGAGTTAACAGTGATTGAAATAATTTGGGACAAGGCTAGAATGAGAAGGGGGTAATTATAGACATGGGAAGAAAATAAACAGGAATCATAACATTTTGCAGAAAAATTAATAACAAGACTTTAAAATGAACACCACATACATTTCTAGCATTATCCCATCATTAAGGATAATCCAATCATAAAATAGCAAGTGTAAAGTAAAGGAAGATCGATTGTTTTCCGCACCAATGTTGTTACATTGCATAGGTTTTCCTAGAGTTGTAGACTTTAAGTATGAGGTTAGTCAAAATGGGGTTAAGACAAAGTTGTGGAGGAGAGGTCAAGTGTTGTTTTTAATCCTGTTAGCATAGGTACTAAATTTGAAAATCCCTAACTTTGATGGCTGCCAGAATCCAGGTAGCAGGTAAAAGGGGCAACTTAGGGAGAAAAGAGGAAAATAAGAGCACCAGAAGAAAGATTATGTATACTTTACTGTTACAATCTTCCTTTGACATAAATTAGCAGCTGGTGCACTTACTAGTTCTTTTTCTTACTGACACATTCATGCCCAGCCAAAAGATCTTCTGCCAAACCACACATCCTATTCCCAAAGGGAAGATGGGGAATATAAATAATCCTCTGGAGTGAGCAAACCGATTATGGGGAAACAATAAATAGAAAAAAGGTAACAAAAAGTCACAAACATACAGGCAGGGAAACAGCAGGGGACACCAAGCAGAGTCCCCCCTCATAGCTCCTTGAAAGGAGCAGGTGGGTGCTGCCCACTGATGTGATACATTGGGCTGCGACAGGCAACAGAAAGAGAGTTGTCCTCTTTCACTGTTCACCTTCCTTCTCCTGGTGCCAGGGATGGCCAGAGCCATAAGTAAGGTGATGAGGAGGTACAGGCTATGTCAGTGCATCACACCTCACAGGTATAAATAAAAGGAAAAAGAGAAAAAGGTAATATCAGTAGAGGGTTCTTGAGGAGGTTTAAGAAGGACTGAAGATTGTGTGCATGGTAGACTTTTGCACCAGGATGTCCTCTCACTTCAGGAAACACATGGTATGCCAAGAACTGCTTCATGTCTTTGAACATGTCCATATGAGGACAATTTTCCATTAATTCACACTGAAATGTGGATCATGCAACCTCACAGATGGATCTTGACATCAAGATAATTAACAGACATATCAATTGATGTCTAATGAGGCAAAAAGGCAAGGAAACAGTGACAGGAATATGTATGTAAGGAAGTGCTTTCACAGTGCAGAGACAGTGACAGAGCAGCTAGATGTCACAGACCTGCTCATGTAGGCTTGTGGTGTGCTCACACTCTCTGGAAAGGTATACAAGGGCCGAAAGCCAATTAGGACATCTGTGTAGCCAAGAGTCATGTATGCCCTGAGGCCACTCTCCTGGAAGGCCTGTCTGAGGGACAAAGGGATCAAGGGATTTGAGATGTCTCTCACTTTCTGGACCAGAGGATGAGGAATGCTGTGCATCAGAAGTCATGCAGTATGTGCCCATACATACCCACTGACTAGTCTAGGATTCCAAGGTTAACAGCACCATTATTCCATGTGCCAAGGGAGTCTCTGTCACCTACACATGTGGGTAAAGGTGGTACAGCAGAAGGTCGGCAAGATTCCTTTCTTTGGTGGCAATTTGAAACAGCTACTACAAATATTGTACAGGTCTTATTGGCATATTCTCTCGGGAATGACAATGTAAGTTAGATAAAGCTTCAGACTAAGCCTGGCAGTCCTTTTATTTTTGCTTGAGGTGCTCTTATCCTGCTTTTATAATATAAATCCAGGACCCCTTTCTAGCCAGTGTAGGAAGAGGTCTCTTCCCATAATTTTTTGTTTCATTCTGGAAATGGCTTCTTTCTCTCTGAGGCTAAGGTGGATGAACCTAAGCCCCTATGAGAAGACTATGTAAGAAGAAGCAGTTCCTGGCATATCAAACACTGAAAGAAAAAAGGTTCTAACTGCCTGACTTGGTACTGATCTGCTGTAAAGGTAGCTTTCATAATGCAGGAGCTAGCTGCCAGGCTGCAGTCATAAAAATAAGCTTTCTTCGGAGTTTGGTATAAAGAAACCTTCAGAACCTTTTCAGGTCTGGTCCGCCCCTGTCCCATTACAGTCTCCATTCCCCACGCCCCACCACCCCCCCTTATATTTTTTTGCAGGTTATGGAAAAACAGACTATTTAAACACTATTTGTATTGCTCAATTAATACAATAAAACCACCCTCTGAGAATTCCCAGTATTGAAATGCTTCCACCACAAGCACTGCATTTCCCATACAAAATAAATCAGAAGTCATGTAATGCTGGAACAGAGTCCTGTCAATACCAGTTAAGAATATAGGAGGATTTATGAGGTGCTGGCCTTCTGATTCTGCAACACAAAGTAACTCAAACAACCCTGAGGTTTGATTTAAAAGCAGTGACCCTCAAAGTTTGCTGCTTAAATATTATAAAAACTTGCTGCTAATTATCAGGGCCATTACTGTCAACAAATCATGGCTTAAAAAACTGAACCTGAAACTGTCTACTATCCTGTTCATATATAGAAGATTTATAGTTGCAATTCACATACTGGCAAATCCTTTCATCTGTAAAATGACAGGTGTGATTTAACCATGTCACTTATCTATTAAGCTCAGCGAAATTCCAGGACTGAATTCCTTCATATTTCTTTTAACTAGAGAAAGACATTTCAAATAAATTCTTTTTTTTTTTTTTTCTAGTGTAATGAGCTATACACATTAATTGAGAAAATATTGCGTGTGGATTCCACAGTCATAAATGGAAAAGTAATTAGTTTTTGAAAATCATATGGCTTCAGTCCTTGTAGTTTTAAATATTTAATTGAGTGTTGATCTTGCAAACATTTGTCTATTTGAGTACTGTGATTAAAGTTAACAATGCATCTACAGCTTGGTAGATTGGATCTTTTTGTGATTTATCCAAGCATTTCCTTTTGCAGATTATGGGATACATACAAAAAAGTTAGTTTATGAAATCAATTGCTTTCAGAGCTGCTCATTAAGAGAGCTCAAGGTATAATCAGTCATGAAAGGACTTGTTTTCTTTCAGAAACTTGTAAGAAGATATTTTTAAGTTTTATTCCTAAATCATGTAAGTATTTTCATCTATTCAAATTGCTCATGAGAAGTTCCATTAAGCATCTGAATTTGCCAGTTACTAAAGATACTTATGTTTCTGATTAATATTCAATTTCTAACTGTAAAAAACCCAACCATAAAATACATGAAAAATCTTTATCCTTTGGGAATTCTAACATTTCCCTCCACATAAGTGATCACATACCACTGAAGAACTAAATTACTTCCTATCATTTATCACATATGTTGTTTACAGTTATATTTTTCTCTCTATTATTATTTTGTTTTTCTATGCAGAGCAGACAAGATTTCAAATCCTACAGTATAATTAATCAATCCATTCTGTTAGCCTATGGTACACAAGACTGCCATTTTATTGTAGATACATTGATGTTTCTGTCAACTTGCTTTTGTCTTCTTCTCTGGTATCACAATCTCTGAATAATATAAGCAATAAATTATGTCGCTGATTGCAAAAAAAATAACCATAAACATTCTAAGGGAGCATAAGGATTTTTCAAGTACATGTTTATTAGTAAATCAGATTTTTCCATGGCTTTTTAAAAATGGATATAAAGTAATCATTCCTCATTTGATAAGGATTGCAAAAGTGTAACCTGTTCTTTGAGAGGCTGAGTCCCTTTCTTCTCATAGAATCATTACTTTTGTACAAATTGTTGGATTAGGGACTGTAACCAAGAGGCAAAAAATTTTGACATTAAAGGAAAACATGTCTTCCTATTGTTCTTGAAATAGATAACTTGTTTTAACAGGGGAGAAGTTCCGTAACCTTTCAGCTTTTCATTAAACAGTTCGAAAAGTATGTGGTATTTATACATGTAATTCCCTTTAGTATTAATTAAAACATATAATTATGTGTGCAAGACTTTCCCATGTGCCACCTAGTGAACTGTCTATGATAGCAAGTTTCCATTCTAGGGAGAATGATATGTAGAGGACAGCATGGAAAAAGAAAAATAAAATGCCAAATAAAAATAAAATAAAATGTTGGGGAATAGCTAGCAGTACAAGGCCACGATGCTGCAGAGAATCTCTGGCCTGAAGCAAAGTTCTGAGTGAGCGGAACAGTATGTATGTTATCAGGTCCGCGTGACCTTGTGGCTGAACACTAGATGAAAACAGGAGGCTGAACACCTGGGCCTGGACCCTCAGATAGGTTGTAACCAAGCCATAACAGAAGATACTAACCTACGTAATGCCTAACCAATCACTACTTGCAAAAACAAGATGTTATCCAATCATGTACTGACACTCAAATTGCTGTAATGTAACTAAAAAGTGTAAAATCACATGAAGTTCCTGCAAGTAGTTGAGACAATAAAAGGTAGTAACTACCTTCGGTCTCCCAGCATCTTCTTTTCCGACAACAAAATAACAACAACAACAATAATAGTAGTAGTAACAAAGCAGCTATTAGAAAAAAACAATGAATAGGCTTTCTGGTTAATAAGGAGAGAACATGGTGGGGTATGTTATGTTTTGGGGAAGTATTCAGTAAGTATTGAAAGAGAAAAAGAGTAGCTTTTACATGGACACTCATTTCTCTTGGGTAGCTCTCTGGACTCTTGACAACTCCAGACCACTGACCAATATATACCCGTTTTTCTTCACTTCTCAGTCAGAAACTGCACCAGCTATGGTATTCATCAGAACCCTCTGGAGCCTGTTCAATACAGAAAGTTTGCAGAAAACTGTTCCAAATCAGAAACACAGAAAGGTAGAAAGGAAGAAAGAAAAGAAAGAGAGAAAAGCAGTAAAGAAGGGAGAAGGGAAAGAGAGAAAAATACAGTGAGAAAGGGAAGGTCCTCTGAGAGTATATTTTCCTTTGCTGACTAGAAAGGGATACAAACAATTGACTAACAATAAGTAACTAATTGGTAGACAGACAAAGAAAAAAAAAAAGAGTTCAGTCTTAGTTGAATAGTATTCAAAACAGATGGAAGATAAAAGAAATGCTCTTACACTCATTATGCTTCATTGCAATAGACCACATGATAATTTGTTCTGTAGCTCCTTGTTCTATATAGTGAGGTAAAAAGATTTGTAATTGCAATGGATTACACAGATGTGCAGAAAGATAATAAAGTGGTGCACTATTTGTATCCTTCCCCACATCCTGACTCAAAGTATTTTTGTCAAATGACATACCACTCAGCTTCCTTATGCAAAATTATTTTTTTCCTCTACTGGGGATCTTTTCAACTCCTGCACTGTTAGTCTCTTCCTTTCCCCATATCTCTTGCTCCCAAAACTCACCTCAGTGGAATTTCTTACAGGATTCATTGTATTCAGCCGCCTCACTCAAACTGCCTCATATCTCTGTTGATCATCTGCTCATTCTTCTGAACCTACATGAAGCACTAGTTTACTAATCTGCTTCTATACTGTGGATTAAATTTCCTGAAACTGTTTGGGGGTTCCTGAAACTAGCTTTTTTGTTTGTTTGGTTGGTTTGTTTGTTTGGTTTGTTTTTAATTTATTTGCAGCCCTCTGTATTCCTCTGCTCCTGTTCCAACTTCTTCACTGATGATGTAAACATTTTCTCTGTGTGTTTTGCCTGGAAATCTCTTACACTATACCTCTTAATGCACTTCCTCCGTGGACACTTTCAGAAGCAATGAGATTCATGGGTAGTACAGTTTCTAGTCCTTCTCCTGGGATCGACTGTAGCTTCTTCAAAAAAGACCGATATCTGGAGGATGGTCCAGACATTCCCAAGCTGTGTAGAAAAGGAATTAATTTTCCCATTTACCCCACATAATGTGCCTGTCTTCAAACACCAATTGGTGTTTTCACTAATTCAAATACTAGCTGTTTCCATTGCCAACCAAAGCTTTACAAAACATTTATGCTTAGATTTCTATCCTAATCCTTAAATTTAATACTATGTTTAGTTCTGGTTAATATGCACAGATAGTCGAGACACATAGTATTTACAGAATCAATTTATTTAACTTAACATTTATTAAATCTTCATACTTTACTGGTTTTCAAACTCTTCCACTTGAGAATTTCTTCCAAATTTGATTAAACTGTTGCTTAGGAAAACTGCTCCAATTTTTCACCTTTTTTTTTTTTTCCTGCACTTTTTTGGGGAGTAACAGGAACTGAAAATAGTACGCTAAAGTGCACTGATGTACTGCTAAGCAATGCAGCATAATTGCCTAGCTTGTTTAACATGACACTCCTAATAATACAACCCAGATAGCATTTACAGTATTTGAAATATGTCATGTTGTTGACTCATTTAATTCATCATCTGCTGAAGTACCTAGATCCTTCTCTTTAACTGCAAAGTTACTGATCCTCGTATTTTATAATGTGTGCATCCGGTGCTTTCTTCTTCTCAGAAATACTTTATGTAATCTCGTTGGATTCTGATTGGGTTTGGTTTTTTTTTTTTTTCAGGAATTATATCCTATTCATCATTATTAGAATTATTTTTTATTATCAGTAGGAAAGTCATATCCAGAATCCCTGAACATGGTTATCAGGCTCCTGTCATACTCTATACTGATGAGGTAGACACAGGGTCTGCCTTTTACATGTCTTGCATCACTGCGATATTTTGATTACTTTCAGCACTGTATTTATCTACAAATGCAATTAACATATTCCCAACTTTAGCCTCCAAGTCATTAATGAAAATATTGAATGATATTGAAGCCAGAATAGATCCCTGAGAGACCCAGCTTAATATCCTCTGCCAAGCTGATGTTGAGTCATTAATACCAGAGTGGAAGAATAATTTGTACTGACTAATTTACTGGATGAACCTTATTTTTTCATGTTTACTGATTGCTAGTGAGAAGATAATTTTAAAACTAATATTCCAGTTTTCATTAAAAAGTTACTGTAGAATTCCTTGATTACCACTTTTCTCTTGAAATATGAGAAATTGCATTTCAATGTATGCTTTAGGTTGGGTACACTGACGGCACTATTTAGGGCCCATATACACAGAAGAGTCACAGAGCAAGAATCAAGCATGGAAATTCTTTTTGTTCTTCATTAATTTCTATTATGGATGATTTCTTTATCTGGGACCAACTATAAGCTATTCAAGATATGTAGCTACTACACACAACATTATTCATAGCTCTCACTAATGCTGTGTTTATACTAGTGAATTATACCTGTATGAGAACACATTTGAGTACTGAAGCCAACTGGCATGATGTTGCCCATGTTCTCTGCTAGCAAACTCTCTTTGCTCCAGAACAGGGTGTTGCATTTAAACTGTTTATTGAAAATGAGTTATAGCCTGTACAAGCTCATGAATTGTCTCTGGGCATGGTCTGAACTGTGCTAGCTGGCATGAGCTAAATTAGTGCCAAGGAACATTGAAGCATTTACTCATATAGACAATAGTGTTCCAACATCTGGAGACATTCCCAGGAATGGCTGAATTTAATTCTATACATATAGTTTAATGTCTACACTGAATGTTTTGTGTGGCATACTGATGTGTTTTAAATTAACATCCTACTGTACTGTTAATTATTTCTCTTAACTTCTCTAACTGACTACGTGTAGCTACACAGCCTATACTTGGTTCTGTTCTCCAGCACAGCTTTCAGCATTAGTTTTACCTTGGAGCATATTCCTTGAGAAAGATCAGTTTGGTTGCTGAACACTTCCTCACTTCCTGCTTTTCAGTCCATTTAGCTTCCTTTTCTACTGAGGTCTTTTACTAGGACTAAAGATGGAGATCAGCTATTTCTGGAAGCATCTGAAACCCAGTAAGTACGCAGTATTTTCTGGTTAATCTGGAAAGCCACTACATTTTATTGTCACTGAAGAAATGGAGACTGCTGTTATCATTTCAAAGAGTGACCCATAGAAGTAGCCCAAACCTAGAACAAAATACTTTATCTTCTCAAAACACTGAAAATGCTGGCCAGTTCTTAATCTTCATGAGAAAAACTTTAAATCTTTTAACTTTGTCAACCTGACACTTTGATCCAGCAAACCATGATAGAGTCAACCAAGTTAAAATTCTGTTTCAGTATATTTATCATATCCATATATAGATCTTGAACCTCATTCTAGTTTGCATCTCTAGTTTAATGTCTCAATATCTTCCATAACTCATAGCAGGTACCTATGCATGCCAACAAAAGCCCCAGTCATGTACATCTTATTTGATTGTTGCTGTTTACTAGCTTGCAAATTCATACTCCTTCTCCTTACAAGAAATGTGGGAGAGCTAATGGGATTTAATAAAAGAAAGCAAAAGAAAAGAAAAAAAAAAGTTTTGAGTTACACAAAGCCTTCCGGTACTTAAAGGGAGCATATAGACAGGAGGGGAAATGGATTTTTACAAGGGTAGGTAGTGGTAGTACAAAGGGGAATGGATTTAAGCTAAAGGAGGGAAGGTTTAGATTAGATGTCAGGGAGAAATTCTTCATGGAAAGAGAGGTGAGGTGCTGGAACGGGCTTCCCAGAAAGATGGTGGATACCCCAAACCTGGAGGGGTTCAAAGGCAAGTTGGATGGGGCACTGCCCAACCTTGTCTAGATCCAGAACTGAAGGTTGGTGACCCTGCCTGTGGCAGGGGGTCGGAACTCATTGATCCTTGGGGTCCCTTCCAACCCAGACCATTCTGTGAATCTGTGAAAGAGTTATTCAACAGATTCTGAAAGTAGCATAGCCTTCTTTCCTTTGAATATGGTCCTGTGAATCTTATCCTTCTTCTTGCCACAAATAGTATTTCCCTCCTCCTCAATTTCATTTAAGCAGTTTCTATTACTCGCTATGGGTGGTTTGATGTCATGGTTGTGATGATTGCTTGCCAATATACAGATTCTGAATGGCCAGATATCTGATTCCTCTCAAAGGAGGAAACAAGGTAAGCTGTATTAGCTTTTCCCTCAGGGGAGACCATAATTTGGGGCTCTTTCCTCTATCCGGATTCCAATTATTGTATGAACTTTTAAAAAGTTAAATTCTTGATTAAATTGATTGAAACTGGTGAAAGACTTGTAAAGTTATTTGTAGGACAGACGGGATGGTAGCATATGTCTTACAACATCAAGAAACCAGACTAAAATGATACATCTGGAATAGATATCAGACCTTCTGCTTATACATTAATTTTATATTTTTAATGTATTTCAGCAACATTCAATTCATACAGTACAATAATTTCCAACTAACCAACCTTAGATTTCTCAGTTTTATGTGATCCGACATACAAATCTTGTTATATGATTCTTTTAATGTTTTTCAGGATGCTTTACATTATTAGATCTTGATGAAGAAATATTTATGTGAAATGGCTCTAGGCCAATAATGTGCCTTTTGTTTAATAAAAATTCAGTGTGAACAGTTTAAGAGGTGTCTCTGTTTAATGGTGAATAAAACACTGACTGTTCCTTTCTATGGCCAAGTTACTGTCTAGCTTGAGGTGCTGAATAACAGAGAGTAAATTTGTGGTCTCTGCTAAGCCTGAAAGTGGAAACACCATAGAAATTGCAAGTGCAAGGGGTTTCAGAGCAGGACATAGAAAAATGTCTAGTGTTTTGATGGAGTAAAGAGGGCAACAAGTCTTAAGGATATTTGGGGTGATCAAGGGTGTTGACTCCCAGGATAATTAAATTCAGGTAGCTAGAGTGTCTTGGAGCTCTCTAGGGTGGCTTACTCTTTTTCCCTATGGGTGTTGTCCCCATGGCTAGGACAGCTGGCTATTGATTCTGTGTTTAAATTTTGTTACAAACCTGAGTGGCATCTTTTTACTTCTGGCTTTTTTGCCTTACTAAGCTAGTGGTAAACCGATTGAGAAATAACATTAGAGTTGGACCAGCCTTCCCAGCCAAGTGGCCACCTCTGTAAGCAGCAAAGTGAATAATAACAGGAAATAGCTGCTTCAGCCAGACAAGTTTAATCTATTTATTCTCATATGTCAACCCCAAGATGAAGGGAGGCAAGATTCAAGGTAAAATTCAAGGTGAGATGTTGACCAGTCTTAACTTTAACTTTTAACTTACTGAATTTTGGGAGTGCAAAGCACTTACCAGTCACAGGGAAGTATTTTTTAAATCTTTCCTACTTATCTTTCCCAGTTAAAAAATGGCAATGTGCGAAGTCCTGCTAGCCTTTGGGAGTAGTCCCTCCCTATTTCGGGGTGTTGGTATTGCAAAAGTAATTTTTGAGGCAGTGGGACTCCTTCAGCAAGTAATGACTACTCACTTGCACAAAATTTTCTGAATTAAGCTTGTTTTACATCTAAATGTACGTGTCTAGCAGAATTAGTAAAATCCAAGGAGTGATCTTCTGCAACAATCTCAAGTGAACTAAGTAAATATAGTATTTCTGTTGTTGTAGCATGATCTAAATGCCTCTGAAATTCCTGACAGGCTCTGAAATTATAATGACAGGCCTCAAATCAGATTCCTACTAAAGAATTTCACAAGTTTTTGTGTGCCTAACGCCTTCCTCTCCAGCCAGAAATCCCAATTATAGATTTCAGGATAGTATTATGTTTTTCAAGATGTAAGATTCCAAACTGAAGAAGTAGATTTTAGCTTGATTTATGCATGTTTCCTATGCATGCATTGTCTATACTTTCTACGCTTTCTATATTGTGCAGATATTTTTATCAACATTCAAAGGTTGGATACTTTGTTTTGGTTTGGTTTGTCAGATATATTTTTTCCAATTAACATGAGCAACATTAGTAGAGGACCAATTTCTGGTTTTCTTTTCATAATTAATTGAAAAAAAAGTCTTTTTTTAGATGCTAAGCAACTGTAATTTTTCCATTTTTCCATATCAAACATGATACATTTTCAACACAAGATAAAATCAGATATGCAGTTTAAGGTTACAAAATTTAGAACTGTAGAGGTTTTGATTTAATCCAGGATAAAAGTACCACTTAAACAACTGACTAATGTTTTGTCAGCTGGGAACTGTGTAGAGGCCATGGGGCAGATGTTCAGCCATCAGCAGAAGGCAGGGGGTAAGAAGAATGAAACACACTTCATTCCTTCTTCTCTTCAAGCATGCTTCCTCTCCAAAGCCTGCTTTGGCTGGAGTCCAGTGAAAAAAGCTGGGTGGTAATGGAGGGTGCAACTGGGAAAGCCATCTCTTCATACCTTCCACAAGGTGAGAAGGAAAATAAAGCTATATTGGAATAGGACAAAAGAAATGAGAAACGTGCAGTGTCAGACAAGGGATGAATGAATGGGTGATTATTTTTGGAGCACCTGTGTTTTAACCAAATCCACAACTGACAGCAGCTCTTCCAGCATAACATCATGGTCCTTGCTACCTACCTCATGGTTTTCTGTTGGGTTGTTTTCACTAAAGCATCCAAATCTCCTTGGAGTTTTCCTTTCTTACCAGATTTCTTTGTAACTAATTGCAAGTAAAGTGTCCTGACAAGAGCCTGTTGTTTCTGTGGGGCTGGTGGCTTGGCCAGCTGTCCCTTATTTTGTGCCAGAGGAGAATTCATCTCCTCAAATCCTTCCAGTCTCTATTTCCAAAGCTGAAGTTTCACTATCTGAAGAGGAACTTGAATGATGCCCTGGATAACTTTTCAGATGATATGTAAACCTGAAAAACCTTTTCTATCAAGAAGTGGGATAAAGCAAATCTCAGGATCTGCATGCCTACAACCCCCCCAGTGTTATCTTTCTCAGCACTTATTTATCACAGGAACAGTAGGGAGCTCTAGCTCAATGAAAGATTTTATAGCACTTGAAAGGACACTTAATCAGTGACTCATTTGTAATTTAATTTTATTATACTTAAAGATACTATAAATACAAATTTAGAGACTGAGGCTGCAAGTCTTTATTCATGCAAATAGCTCCATTGCACTCAGAAAGACTATTTCTGTGATTACAGAATGAGCTCTTAGATTATTGGGAAGTTACACAGCTGTTAATCAGACAATATAATTTTCATAATAGTTATTCAAAAAAGGATCTATAACTGTGTCAAGAGGAAAAGATAAAAGATTTGAACTGTAGGTGTATAGGAGACAAAATAAGCTAATGTAATAAAAATATTTATTTTATTACAACATATAAATAAACTGTGGCTTATCTCAATTACCCCTTTGCATGCAAATCTATCTTAGAATGTATTTACATTTTTCAAGTTAGAATCCATATGCAGATTCAAACTGCCTGCTTCTGTTTTTGTAATCTCTAAGAAGAACTTTCTTAATTTTATCTAGGATATAGAACTTTATTTTTCGTGCTTGCTTGTCAGTAAAGCCAGGTCTACATTAACGAGTTACTGTAGCACTGGTATTGAGCTTGGTAGCTGGCATGATTGCCAAGTCAGTCTTGGTAACTGGCATGGTTACAGTGGCAGAGGCTCTTCTGGGGTAGGCAGTACTCAGGCATGTAGCTTTTGGCCAAATGCTCTGTATCTGATGTCTTTAGCACAGTGGGTGAATTGCTAAAAGAGGTTTCAATAATTCTTTTTCTTATATGCCAAAACGTTGCTCCTTTTACCATAACTCACTCTTTTCAGGACCAAAATACATATGGATTTGATTGATTTTTAGCTGCAGAGGAGTTAGATATTTAGAAGTACTCAGGTTACACCTTTACTGTTAAACCATAGACCGGGATGAGGCCTTACCATTGGCATGCAATCAGTCATCCAGAGCATCTAGCTGTAAGCACAGATCCCGTCAGGTTTTTCCCATGCCAACTGCTGCGTTCCCTGACAATATCCAAGCGTTGCTGGGGAAAAGCCTATGCCAGGTACCATTCTAGCAGCACCTTGGGTGCAGGACCCCTGTTTTGGCAGGCAAGAAGTTGTATGCAATAGAATGGAGGACTCAAAACTGTGCCACATTGGATGGTCACAGACCAGAAAGCAGTCCACGTGCTGGTTTTTTACTCATACACATGTAGTCCTAGTCTCCTCATCCAGTCTCTTTTTCATCTCAATAGAGACAGGCATTGCCAGTAGGTGGTTCAAGCTGACATAATATCAGCATCCTAATTTGAAAGATTGCGTGACCCACTGACTTCAGATCTTTATTGACAAAGTTAGAGTAGATGTTACTTCATTCAAAGTTTGGTGAAGTAATTCCTAGGATGAGTCCCTGGTGGAGGCAGACCATGAAGGAAGAGGAGTGTTTCCCAGCAGAAATCTCAGTAGCAGAAGGCTAGGAGCTGCAGGGTGAAGCTGAAGAAAGTGCCAAAGGAGACATTCATGATGCAGTGTGTTATAGAGAGATTGCAAAGTTTCGTGGGAAGCTGTGAGGCATTTGAAAGCTGAGAGGTAATTAATAGGCTTGGAGGAAATCAAAATAAGCAACTATATATGTCTAGATAATTGTATATTATTAGATCTCCCATTTATAGAGTAAGCAGGCATATTTAAAACACTATTTGGACACATTTTCGTGAGGATTTAACTGCATCTTACTTGCACTGTCTTTAGACATGAATGAGATTATGTGATGGTGAGGTATGGAATTTAAAAAAGTGAAGTGTGACATGTCATTTCAGTGTATTTTCATTTTGTAGTGTTAGGAAATTAATGGTTGTGCGGTTGAAAAATGTGGAAATGTTCATTTTTCCAATGGGGTATTGAACCTGCTTCTTATTTTTAAAAGCCCCAGTTATCAGATTGCTGAGTCAGGCACATCACGTTTCATTTGCACCATGTTTTCTCTAACATAAGCATGCATGAATCCACACCACAACTCCTCATGTAGAGGAGTCAAAGCATGTGAGATTCATGTTGTTTGTACACTCTCTCTAGGGCTATTCCCTTCTGTATTCATATTTCATATGTCAGACTTAAAGGACAGACTTCTCAAATCACCTGACAACAGTGAATGACTGGTAAGTAAGCATATAGCTTGTAATTCATGCAAAAGTGTTTTTATGGTGACAGCAAATCTGTACGTGTTCTTTCTGAAGGAGCGTTGTTGACATGGAACCATCAAGATTTGTGGATGACTCTGTGTGCAGTGATTGACAAAGTGCTTGTGGTGCTATTAGTAGATGTAGCTCCTCAATGTCTGCACAGGTATTATCAGAAATGCATTAATATTATGACATATTGCTGTCCACTCTTAAAGTGACGATGTGACTGGCAATTGCAGGATAGCAACTGAGTTGTTTCCTCCTTAAGTAATATAGTTAAGAGCTGTTTCTTATAGATGTCACTCAACCCCAGATGAGGGGTGGTAACAGGACATCTTGTACAATGTGGAAAGTCATCATAATGGCTTGGGTTCACCTTGGAACACACTTTATAGATAGGTCAAAGAAATGCCATGTTTGCTATGTATGTATTTAACTGAGCAAAGGAGCCTCCAGTCATTGTGAAGGCTATGAACCCACAGTGCATATTGTTAATCCAGACAGAAATTTCTTTCTAGATAAAGACACCTTTTTTTTTTTTTTTTCACAGTGGCAGAATCAATGGAGTAACTGACTAGTGCATTAACTTTCTCAATTTTATGATAGATGCTGCATGACCAAATTTTCAAAGCAAGGCTGTTTTTAAACTGTGGTTCAGAAACTACTGAGCTTCTATAGCCAAGTAACAGGTTTCTTATTTATTGCAGTATGTTACTATAATAAGTTTGCTTTTCTGCAAATACTGTATATAGGCTGGGAATCATCTTTAAATAACCTGAGTTAGTGTGGGTGACCATTAGCACATTTCAGAATAAAGAATAAAGTTAATACCTTCTATCTTAGTTCAAAAATTAATTCATGGAAGAGTCATGCCTTAAGGCCAGACTGGATAATCCCAATGGTTCTCTATTATATCATAATCTGTGAATGTCTGTGCTAAGGACAGAAAGGCTAGGGTAAAGTTCAAGAGTATAATTAAGGGACAGTTGTCAAGTAGCCTTCTCTCCAAGAAAACTCTGTCCTAATTAATGATCCTTTTGTGTAAATGTTAACAAAATTTTCTATCCCTGAGCTAATGGGTTCAATCCACCTCAAAGATAGATGAAGAGCGATGAAAAAGATGTCTGAATACATAGAATTATAAAAGATTCTCTAGAGACTTGGAAAATGGATCAGTTGGAAAGCAAATTCATTTGGGCAACTGAACAAAGGATCCTAATAGTTACTGCACACTGAAAAGGAGACTGGTGGAGACTGTGCAGGGCAAAGCAGTTGCTTCCAGTCTCAAAGAGTACCCATGTAGAATCTGTACAAAGTAGGAACCATACTGTAAACAGGAATAAAGATAATCTGCTTTCTTTCAGTCTGCAACTCAAAAGAAAGTTTATTCAGTTTATTTCCTAAGGAATCTTTTAAGTATGATTACTTTTTTTTTCCTTTTCTTAGAAATCTTGGTATTCTTAAAATACTATTACAAGAATAATTCCCTACTAAAATCCCCCAAAAATGCAGAGTCAAATAAATCATACAGAGAAATAATGAAATAAAAATCATGTTGTTATTTTCATATTATTCTTGTCTTTAGGTCAGGGCTAAAAGTAAAGGTGTGAATTACATTGTTGACAGGTGAGAACCTAAAAGACAAATGTGGGTGGTTAAAAGACCAAGCTCATGATGATAAAAATAGTTTCATGACTAGTATCTTGAGTGCCTGTACAATAGTGGGTGGACAGACAGATACCATTTCAGATCCTCCATTGCAGCATTTGGATCAGTTAACTATGTTTTCCTTTGTTTGGGTTTGATATATAAGCATTTCTTACTGAAATATGAAGCCTCATTCTAAAAATCTGTACATATGTTTATCAGCTTCAAGCTGAAGAGTCTAAATTCTGCCATAATTTGATGTTCTGAACACCCACTATAGTTTATATTTTTAAAAGTTTATTACATATGATCTGATTTTTTTCAATATATTTTGTGCCAGGACTCTAAGAAAATATTCCAATACATAAAATTAAAGAAAATTCACTGAGATAATAACATGTAGTGAGTATGAATGTTTAAACCATAATATCTCAAAGCACTTTGCAAACACCAGCTAAACCTTGTATAACATATCAGAAACAAAGGTTTTATTGACTCATTTTACAGAGGTGGAAATGGAAAATTTTGACTCATGAGCTCTAGAGCATTTATTTACAGTGATATTCAGTGATTCAGATATTCACTGGTGATTCATGTTAATAAATAGTGAATATATACAGTCTGTGCCAGTGGTCACTGGTTGTGTCTGTTTTTGCCCCATGCCCAGGGGAAATAGCAGCAACTGAAACCATGGTACACAGGTCAGGAGTGGGAGAAGCTAGAAGAAGGTCCAGTTGGTGTCCTTATATAGATAATTCAAATACTCTTCTTTACACCATGGAAGATAGCCATCACATTAAAATATGAAGAATACCTTTCTGCTAACTGAGGATGATGTCGAGGAGATTATAAACCCATTTTCCTCTTCCTACATCACACCATCTTCCTGAAAACAATACAAATTTCAGTGGATTTGATCTGGATTTGGTCTGATCCGAGTTGCCATTCACAATAACTCAAGCTTCAATTTTTCTAAGACATCCCACAACCAGAGTTGTGCTTTCAACAATATCGGATGCTTACTGTACCTTCTCACCAGCTTTCCTTGGACTCAGGTGGCTGGAGGAGCAGAAGAGAGTTGAATATGTCTCAAGGAAACAGTCAGAGGTCTCTCTGGTAAATTATTTTAAATAGTCTGTAGAATTATGTATAGGTTACAGAATAAATATGCACGTGTTTCTATTGTAAATATCCAGTTCCTAAGCATGAAGCCTTCAAAAGCATCGTTAATTAGCAGAACTGAAAAAAGGAGCATATTTTAATAAAAAAATAAATATATTTTAAAAAGTGCACTTAAATATCTTAAAAATAAAAAGCAAATATCTTTTGCTTAGATAAGACAGCTATGTCAACAGCAAGCTACATATCATGAGCTTCATCATAATACTCAGCAGCAAATACATTATCCTACACTTGGAAATCATTGATTTTGTACCCTGCCACACTCCATAATTATCTCTTTAGGGAATTATGTGTCATGTATCTTTACTAGTGAGCATTCAAAAATGGTGGGAACAGAGACACAATCTTGTTTTTCTGTTTCTTTGTTTCTGAAGAACAAATTGTATGCCTGAAGTGTAAAGGTCATCCAGGCATGGCAAAAATTTATAATGGTGGTACAAAATGCACATCTTCCCATATCTGCATGAACCAACAAAAGAGGTTCACCAAAACAGCTGATTTCTAAATACTTTATTAGTGACACAGAGTAACTATGAAAATACGAGCAAAAATAGAAATGCTTTTTAACATTAGTATCAATGTTAAACAATTAGTACTTGTTCATTGCTAGAACTGATTAGCTGAAGAAGCAGCAGAAAAAACCATAGTCTCCTAAGTAGTTTTGTATTAGAAAGCACAGATTACATTATTCAGAAGAGAGCAGTCTAGTTTTAAATCATAATTGTGCTTTATTTTGGGTGTCATTTCATTTCAAGCCATAGAATCACAGAATAGTTTAGACTGGAAAAAGATCATCAGGATCTTTAAGATTAACAGGTTCAACCATTAACCAAACATTACCAAGTCCACCACTAAACCATGTCCCTAAGCACCACATCTATGAGTGTTTTAAATACCTCCAGGGATGGTGACTCAACCACTGCCCTGGTTAGCCTGTTCCAATCCTTGATAATCCTTTCAGTGAAGAAATTTTTCCTAATATCCAACCTAAACCTACAATGGCACAACTTGAGGACCTCTTGTCCTCCAGTTTAAACAATTCCAATATCCTCAACTGCTTCTCATAGATTTGTGCTCTCATTTTGTGATCACCTCTCCTGATACAGTATTCTGGTTACATATCGAGTCATATGCAAAGTATTTCTTGTTCTAAAGTGCTGAGTAGCATTGTTTTATGATGGAGAACAGATGGGTTCTTCAGTCTTTATTTCCATCTTACACAGAGATATTGTGACCCAAGTTAACTAATATTTGTTAGGGCAGTTTAAGATAATTTAATGAATTGCACAGCTAGTGCAGAAATAAAACACTGGATCGGGATCCCTCTCATTTTCTGAAGTTCAGAACCATGTTGTGGGTGTGATGAGCACAGTTTGTGACTAGCAACAGTGATGAATACTTCCAATTTATCCTCCCTGTGTTGGAGAACAAATTTAGGACGGGATGTGTCATAAGATCATCTTCTGGTTTCAATCTACTTATCATTTCTTGTAGAGAGAACATATGAAACTATCCTGGAGTAGCCTGATTTTCTCAATAGCTAATATTAGGTGAGATGAATATAATGTTATGGACAAAATCTGCATTCTTTCGCTGATTTTAATGGAGCAACAGAGAACAATGGAATATAGGGTTGGGAGCAGGGTGTAGGGTGGGGTGTGGCTGTGTTTTTTTTAGGGTTTGATTTTTGTTGGTTTTTTTGTTGTTTGGTTGTTTGTTTTGGTTTGGTTTGGTTTGGTTTGTGGTTTTTTTTTTTTAGTTGTTGGTTGTTTTTTTTTTTGAGGGGGTGGTGGTTCTTTGCTTTGGTTTGGTTTTATCCAGGTTCAAATCTAGAATGGAAATGCACTTGGAAATGGCAAGTTAGAGCTTAATGAATTTTAAAGGAAGAATAGTTTGAGTCAGTATATAAACAGTAAGAGCATCTAGTCAATTAGCAAGTTGGAAAGCTAATAAGAAAAAAAACCTGAGAACAGCAGAAGTGCCATTGTCTTCTGTAATTTTTTCTCTCTTATAAAGTTTAACTGTGGCAAATGACTAAGAACTCGTACCAATTATATAAAGGTGAAAATACAGATTCTAATAGGAAAAAATATAGGATAAAGCCATTTTAGATAAACTATAGTTTGGGTTGACTTTGCTTTTAGGGAATCAGGTAAAATAATTGCAGACTAGTTAATAACCATCTTTGCGAAATGAGAAAGTGCTACTGAAACATCAGAGCAGGAAAAAGATATGGTGCCTGACCTCAGATGGTAAAATGAAATATGTGTACTGAATTTCAGGCTAAGGAATTGAAATAAAATAATCTATTTATAAACATCTGGAAGATGATAGGGCAGTAAGTAAAAGCGAACATAAATCTGTTAAGAATGATCATGTTAAATCAGTATAATTTCCAACTATTCCTTGTGGAAGAGAGAAAAGTGAAATATGTTGTCTTTGCTTCTCTAAGGTTCCTGATACAGTTTAAGTTGACATTATAATCAAGGTAGGTTAAATATGGCATATATGAAACTGTTGAAAAGTGGATGAACAAAGCACTAGAAAAGAAAGTAGAGTTTGCTGTTTGCTACCAAACGCTTTGTGAAGCTGGATTGGGCAGATGTCTGTCCTGGGTCTGATACCATTTCTTTTTTAACAATATTTGGGAGTATGTTTATTTGATTATTAGTACTTTAAAGTACTTTGAAGTACTTTAAAGGGCAAGAATATAATACAGACCATTCATGAGAAGCTGTACAAACACATGAAAAATTATTAAGAAACGAAGACAAGGTACTATCTTTAGTAAGAATAAACTGCACCTGTAAAACATGGAACTGCTGTCCAGGTAGTTCTGCAATGTGTAATCTGGGAGATACAGAGTCACACAGTCACAAAATCAAACATTTGTCTGTTATATATAAATGGGAGTGTTATACATAAGAAATTAAATAATCCTTCTACAAATGGTCTTAATTAGGCACAATTCAGAGGATTATGAGAGTGATCAAAAGCTTAGAAAGGACAAGGTACGGGAAGAAAACCTGAAAGGAATGAATTTTAAAGTCTTGTTATGGGAGGAGGCATGACAACAGACAAATATGTAATAATATTGCTTAGGAAAATAGCCTGTTCTCTATGTCTGTAGAAATGAACAGGTAAAGAACTGATTTGTAGAGTAGCAGGGGAATTTTATCTATCTTCAGGGAGATATCCACAGCCTCATCTCTGGGCAGGCTGTTTCAATGTTTGGTCAACCTTATAATATTTTTTCTTTTTTTTTTTTTTTAATAGAATGTATGCTTGTGCACTTTGACCATCCCTTAAATGTATAATTCTTTTCACTGGATCTTTAAGTCTATATTTCACTCCCTAAAATAAACCTGTTTGGGGGAAATGCAAAATCTTTAACTTCCGGGACATGGCGGGAAAGCAATCAAGGACAGAAGGTTGAGAGAAACTTACAACTTCTTAACAAAATAACTCTCAGAAATCCTATTTCACAAAGTAAATTGAAAAATATTATGTGATATTTTATTCTCATCTTTCTATTTAAAGTCATTGAAAGCCCAAAACTCAATAGTTTTCACTGCTAGCAAATTTACACCTTAATGCTCCTTTGATTTATGAATATGAAAACTTCATAATATCTCAAATTTATGGTATAATAAGGAAGGGTTTTTTTTTTGTATGTGTTGAAATAATCTTTATCTTCTTGTCAAATAAGTTATAAAACTATAAAACCTCTTAAATTGCGCATTATGCTTTCCTTAATAATAAATTTTGTATTTTCTTCTCTTTAAATATTTTTCAACCAAAAATACAATGAGAACTGATGGTATTTAGACTGAATTAAAAGTTGATCATATGCACAAAGGCTTATTCCTATTTCTAGTCTCATTCTTTCTTGAAAAAAGAGGCAAATGTTAAAAAATATAAAATTTAAATTGTACAGCATTTTTTCTGATTAGAATTTTTTTATCTGATTAGAAATCACATAAATACTTGAAACTTACTTGTAATGGATTAATGGTCTTTAGAATTTATAAACTTCAGAATACTTGATAATCTTTTTTTTTTTTAAAATACTGAAATCTTTGTGGCATGGTATTTCTACGGAGGCATAAGAACAAAAAAAGCATATGATTTATGTATTTTAATTGACAGTGATTATCTGGTTTGGATCAGTCTGGAACAGAAACTCTAAATATTTGCATTCATACAGTGTTCCCAACCTAAAGGACAAATTAATATGAGTAAATTTTTAGGCCAAGACAACTTGATTATCTTCCTTGTAAATTTAAAAAAAAAAAAAAAACAGAAGTCCTTTTTACTTCTTTTGGATTAGTATGCAACATTTCAGATGTCCCTCTTTTAACTAAAATCTAGATTTTGACCCTTTTTCTTTTTTAAGGTCTGTTTCATAAACTAAAGGTTTTGATTCTTAGAGTGAATATGACAATAAATTCTTTACTAGTTTGCTTACAATTTGCTTCTCTGGCTAAACTTCCCTGAACAAACTGCAAGCATGCTCTTAACATGAATCAGAATGCAAATCATATCCATTTCCATACTCATTATCCTTGATTCATAATTCTACCTCCTTCAGAAAAATCTTATTTCTTTTGTATTTTCATGTTCGTCTTTTTTAACAACTAGTCTCTCTCCTGGTCACAACTACTTGCTCATCTAGTTGAACTCAATTTATTTCGTCTGGAGAAGAGGGGACAAATAGGCAATGTTTGGCTCTTTGGTCCTTTGCTGGATCTAATTTCATAATAATGCTAATGATTAATAAAATAATATACCACCTTGCATACAGAATACCTACAGAAAGCTTAAGCAGTCAGAGATTTAGGCAAGTTTAAATGTTTTATCAACTACTTTTTTTTTTATAGGAGTCCTTTGCCTCAGTTAGATGATAACCATGTAGCTCTAATTAAGAAATTTAAAGTGTGAATCATAGATTTACTCTTATCTTTCAAGTATGGTGTTATTAGACTGTGAGTTTATCAAAAGGGGGAAAAGAATAAAATTTATAGAACACTTGCACCTGAAATTGGATCTGTACATCTAATGCATCCTGGAATAATTTATTTTGCAAAAAATGGTGAAATTCATCAGATGATAATCTGATCTGCAATGAATAACTCAATTACCTTGACATGACATGGCATTACATGTAGTTCCAGTTGTTACAGTAAGACTACAGAGGAAAAAAAAAGCATAACCCCCCACCTGCCAGTTCTGCAGGGAAGGAATGAATTGTGAAGTTCGCCTGAAGGAAAGGTGGTTACATGTCTGGAACAATTGCTCTGTGCATCGGAGTAAAAAAGTTTTCAGATGATTTCATCCCATTTCACTTCTGCTTACTACTGTGGTAAGGACAACTTCTCTGATGAGAAACCTGACACCTCTATCACTAGTGGGCGTCTAACTCAGCAGCAGAAACAGATGGAGTCAGGGAAATCGCAGCATCTGTCACATAGGCAGATATGAAATGCATAAACATTTTTGTGAAAGTGAAAATTGGCAGATCAGTCTTCTGGTTGAAATACAAAACCATGAGTTCTGGGCTACAAAACTAGCTTCTGGATGAATCGTTCTCACAGGTAAGATTCACCAGTTTCGCTTCCCCATTTACACATACATTCATCCTGTTCTAAATTGGGGCTCAATATGAAACAGTTAATTAGCTTTGGTCAGAGTAAATGGCTGTTGGGTGGGTAATGCTGGCAAATCTGAAGAACATCAGAGTATGATGGATTGGTGTGCTGGAAGATGGACACTGTCCAGAGTGTGGGTTTTTTTGGATATTACCAGTACTGAGGGCTTCTTATTGTGATACTGTTAATGCAATTTCTAGTCTTTTCCAGAAGCAAGAGATATTGGCTACAGAGAAGAGACTGTAGACTTCATATCACATCTGGCTTGAAGTCCATAAACATTCTGCCAATATCTATGAATGTCAACCACGATATGAGAGTTTGTTTGTAAAATTCTGGTACTGATATCTACTATTTTGGGAACTGACTCAACTCATGATTTTCAGTGCTTTGCTACACCGGGATATAATGCTTTTTAATAGACATGAGTAGGTAGCAGTGGAAAAAAAAAAAAAGTAGTTCAGAGAAGACAGACTCAGTGTAACTGTCCAAATGATGTAAAATGGGTTTGAACAAAATTCTGAGATGGGAACACACAAAAAAACCCCCAAAAAACCAAACCCCACAAACCAAAACCAAAACCACAAGAAAATGAAATATACTACAAGGTTGTTTGAAATCAGAACCTTTTGAGGACCTTGTCTGAAAATAAGCCAAACAATGTGGGGAAAAGTCATTTATGTTGGCTGAGATGAATGAATTAACTGCCAAGAGTAAGCCAGATATAAAAATAGGAGAATTATTAGGGATTCAGCTGATAATAAGCAATTATACTTAGTCAATGGGTAAACTGGTAACCAATTTGCTTAGAAGTAAAATCAAACTGGAAACTTGACTATTAAAAAAACATTAACTGTCAAATACTGTGTGTAACTGAAAATGTAAAAATTACTTTAGAATTTCAGATATTTCCATATCATGTCACTGAAAAAGTGTCCTTCTCAGAGAGAGCTAGCACACTGAAACCAGAATGTTTTTTCTCATGACAGAAAGCACAACGTCCATTTCTACAGCCTACTGTCATGTTGTGAGGTGATCTATGTGATATCATAAAAACCCATAATTTTTTAATTGTCCTTCAGCACTATGTCTCACAGTTTAAAAATGGCTTTCAGATGTGTGTATAGCAGCATAAAGCTGGGGCTCATTCAGGTTTTTAGCTATTTGGTACACTGTAATAAATATGAAAATAAGGCTCTTGACAAGGAGAAATCATGAGGAGCTTGGTGAGTTTTCTATCCTCTGCTTTAAACCTTTGGAATGATTTGAACTGTAATTTTAAAAATCCAGCGTAGCAAAGTAAGGAAATGAGATGTATGGCTGTCACTTACTACCAAGCACCCCAGTTATTCTTCATGGAATTACCTGAGGCATTAGCTCCACCTAAGAAGTGACATTTGAAGTACTGGACTTCTCCTAAGACTTACATATTGTCCAATGTGTGGGATAATTGAGATTACACTTTACAGTTTGTTGGCATACAATTTTATACTCTACCAAATACTATTGGGTCTCTTACTTAAAGTAAAATTTCTTACACTGTTATTTCTGCAAATTGAGACTGAGGGTAGGAATTACCAGTGAAGTAAACCAAAATAGGGAATCTCAAGACAAATGACTGGTGGGTGATAAATGCTTCAGGGTAACAGCATGCAAATGAAGAAATATTCGGTGAGGAGATTATTTTACTCAAGGATTAAATTCCCTTGGATTGGGAATGCAGCAAAGTTTCTTGATTTGAGACAGATTTACTTCAGTTCAATAGTCTTCATTATCCAGCCAGAACCTTTTTTTTTTTTTTTTAAATTAGTTGGAAGTTTTCCATACTGTCCTACTTATATGCTTATGCCCTTACTTTGCAGATTATAATTGATTAGCATTTTTGTATCCACTTTTTAAAATGTCAGTCTCAAGTTGTATAAAAGGGAATTCTCTGTATTTAGTATTTAAATGTTTCTTAAAATATTGCTATCTATATTAATTGTGTATGTTATTTTTGCATTAAAGAGAGTGTGACTATCATGTCTCTTCACTTTTTGTAGATTAACATCTTATGCAAAATGCTTATTTTCTGTTCACTTCAACATCAAACATAATAGGATGCCAAGTTGAAGTCTACATTATATGAAATCAAGATGAGATTTTGTTTGGATGAACTTTCTAAAATGAAAATAATTCCATCTAAGTAGCTCTTGTTGTCCTTTACTGTATAATTTTTGATAATTAATAGTTGACAGGAAAATCATGCAAAATTGGAATCCTCTTCAAATATTGACTCTTGAAAGAGCTGGTACAGTTTTCTTGGAGCTGAAGTACTCTCTGCTTGAAAGTCTGCCAGAACCTGAAATAATGAAGTATAAAATTCAGTGTTTTCACTAAAAGATGAACTATAATCAAATAAAGATCAGTTAGTAGATGCTGAAAATATTGATATAGGTTACATTTAAGCTTGACAATTTTTTTACCTGGTGTCTGAAATTAATGAAATCTGCATAAGACTGCTAAAAGCCCTTGCCACATTTAAGAACAATTTCTGGGCATTGTGGTCACCTTTCAAAGTTCTGTATTGGTTGGTAGTTCTCTTTCTCTTTCTGTAACATCATGGCATATTCAGAAGCATGGAAGAGCACAGAAAAAAAAGATCTCCAAATTAGAAAAAAAAAAAAAGTATATATATTCAGATGTATGGTTGAAGTTGGAATGGACATCTGGAGGTTCTTGGAGGTCATCTACTTTCCTGGGATGAGGAATCCTTTTCTAACACCCTCAATTAGTTGCCTAAATGTATGGTACCTCCCATTTGATCTGAAATTTCTGGGGCATCTGTTTTTTTCTAAACACACTGAATGATTCATGTTTGTAGATATGTGCTTATAATTGCCTATGCTTCTGCTGGATCCAAACACTAAAAAGAGGGGTGAAGATGTCCTATCAGAGCATACAGACAAGATCAGGCTCTTTGGAACAATTTTTCTCATTATGGAAATGAATGATATTGTTTGTATAATATGCTGAAAATAAAACTGGAACATTTAAGATACATATATGTGTCGCACTGCCAAATAATGAAAAACCACAGTACTTAAATATGTAAATTAATAGCAACCACATAAAAATATTGGTAATCCCATGTTTTTAAATGCTTTGTGTTGGAAATATCACTTCTCCCTACTTCCCTGCTCTATCCCAGTTTGAGATTTGCTCCAAGTTGAAGGCCCTAGCTGGGTTGCATACATTTTCCCATTTGAATGACAGGAAGCAGAGCACAGTGAATAACACTCTTCCATTTCATTGTCAATATGTCTGTGCCAGAATGATTTGAAAATGAAACAATTTCAAAAGATGGCAATTCGCACCTTTATTGGGGGTGAGCAAACATAAAACTCCTCTAATTAGCTAATTCTATATTCTAAAAATATGCTCCATTAAAAAACAACAGGAAAAAAAACCCCAAAACAACAACCAACAAAGCCCAAGAAGGGGTAATCTTTTCTTCTTATTGTTTTTAATTAGGACTTCTAGTTTTGTAATTGAACAAACAAAAGAGACTATAATTGTGTCTAGATGGAAGCTAAAACGCTATACCAGGAAATGGCCACTCTCAGGCTGGCTAATTCTCGTGCTCTTTCCCAGAACACCGATTACTGGACATTACTGAGACAGCTTTTTGAGGTATATACTCTTTTCATCTGACCAGCTTAGCAATTCTTGAATTCCTATTTATTTTCCTCTGGGAATGTGATGTTTGGCACGTACCTCGAATGCAATGCAACCATCAGACTATTTGTTAAAGGAAATTTCACTTATTGCAGATGTCTTTAAGCTGCTGATAAAATATTTTAAGCTAGTGATACTTTGCACATAGAGCTTTTGCTAGCAGAAATTAACAGAGAGAAGCCAGTTTGTAAATCTCACCCTCATGCAAGTGAGCCATTATTCGCATGAATGATCACTGAGTTTTCACCCTCACTGCATCAGAGAATTGCTTGTGAAAACTCATTATTTTGTAATCAGAATACAGAGATACAGGGTAAACTTATGCTATAAGCATAATCTTGGTGTGAGGTTTGTCATGTGCCATATATGGAAATATTCTACTTCTATACTCTTACCTCAGCACAGGTTCATTTTCATATGGCATTTAGATACAATGAACATTGTTTGCTTGGCATACTTGGGGTATTAAGGATAACTTCCTAATTCCAAATAACTGTTTCTGTGAATTGCTAAACATATGGCTTTGTGGTTGTGTTGGAAATTTTCAAGAAACGTGGAGGTGTATGTTTGAAGTTGGAAACTGACCCATAACACAGCACCCATAGTACAGTAAAAGGCTTCTATATTTATTTTTTTTTCCCATAATGGTGCATGCAGATGCACCTTTTTGCATTGGTTAACTGTTTTGAAAATGTATTTCACAATAATGGTCTCAGACAAATATCTGTTAACCCCTTCTTCCTTTATGTACTCTTAATGCCATACACAAGGATACTTGTGGAGCATGTCACACACATGTTTTAGGTTTTTTTGGGGCAAATATAGTATGTTGCAAGACACTTTTTTTTTCTCCTCTAAATACTCCTCAGGCAGTGTGATCTTACCTGTCTGAAAGAGACAATTTGTAATGGGGTGAAGGTTAAGAGAAAAATGCAAGTGAGCAGAGGGAAATAAAGAGGGAGAGGTTATTTATCAACAAGCCTAGTGACCAGAGCCTGCTACACACAAAAGACCTAGGAGAAATCAAGTTCAAGTTGTAGGGTATCTGTGCAAGGAGTAGGTCCCATCTTTCCTTTAGTCCTGGCAGCACAAACTCAAGAATTTGCTGCTAATGGCTTCTCTGGCATTTAACTTAAGTGACTATCCCTGGGCTCACTCCTTCTTCAAGCTGACAGCCTCTCAACCTGCTTAAATACTAGTCATGCTGCGTTCATGAGGAGACACTCCTGGGGCCTTGTAGCCTGCTCTGTAAGCTCTGTTCCTATTCCTGCTGTTCTCAAGGCCTCAGTGTTTCCCTCTGTGTTCCTACATTTCCCTCCAAGCAATGCAGTAGAAAGAGTTTTTGAGTAATTCTATTAAAGCTATTGAAATAACATACAGAAATTCAAACAAATGTAGGTGAATCACAGTTAAGAGCAGATTTCTTTCACTTAAAGGGAGTATGCTACTTTTATTAGTAGTTTTGACTATTGTTTCTAGAAAAAAATATGATATGCAATTAGAAAAAAAATATTTCTACCTAGATGCACAGCCTTTAGGTGCTTTTAATTAGCAGTCAGTCCATTCTCAGCAGGGTCCTACTATAGTCACACGACAGCTATGTTGCTCTGCTTTGTCCTCAAAACAGTTTAGTACCCTTCATGTTCCTTCATTAAACCAGCTCTCTTTCTGTCCCTGTACACTAAACATTTCTTCTTTTCTCCCTGTATGCTAAAAAAAGGATTTTTAACTTTATGAATCATTCACACTACAGAGTAATAATTCATGTAAATCAGCACATAATCTTCTGTACATACACTAATTCAAGGAGGTGTATTTAATTTTTTCCTGGGACTTCTTCAGTTTTGCTCTAGCAGAGAGTTCAATCTACAGCATTTCCTGCTCATTTAGACCTTCTTGATTTTTAACAAATAGCTTTCCCCTAAGCTTTCTTTCCCCTTTTACCTTTATCCCTCCACCTCAGGAATGTCCTGCCTTTCAGTTCTAAGCTCACTTAACATGTTGATTATAGGTGTTGTCTCGAATTTCTTTTTGTCACCTTGATGTGGACTACTTTTAAACCAGTTTCTGTCATTTTCATTCACTGAAGCTGCTGTTTGAAATGCCTCTGACAGTGTCTTGCAACCCATGTTCCTTCTTTATCCCTTTCCTCCCCGCTGTTTTTCAACATTCTTGCTCAGTCTTTCCTTAAACTGGATGTCCTTTTGAAATTTTTAACTCATTTGTCTTTGTCTGTCTCTAAGCATTTCCTTACTGTTTGTTTCTCTGAGCTACTTTCTTCATTAGGCATTGCATTATCCAAATATCCTACATATCGATGGCTTTTCTTTATCTCGTTTTGGGGGTAGGTGTGGGGGAGGCAGGGGTGGGGACCGTTTGGGTACAAGTTGTCTCAGTTAATGATAATGTTAAGAAAAGGCCTCCCATTTTAACACCAATGAGCTGTTTCACATTTTAGGCTTCTTGTGCCTCATCTGTTGTTCAAGACTGCATGGATTTAATCATATGGATTTAATTTGTAAATCTGTGCTCTTATGCTTTAGCAGTTTCCTGTTCTTATTGACGTCAACACTATTAGTCTGCAGCTGGTACCTGCAACAGAAGGACCTTTTGGTCTCCCATCTCTCTCTTAACTTATCCATGCTTATAAGTTTTTCAAGCTGAACTATCTTAATTTAAAAATGCATATCTCACAAAACTGTACATCCCAGACCTTCATAAAGGCAAATACAATAGCCAAAAATAATTTTGACCAAGTAATATATTTTATTCAGGAAGTGACTAAGACTTCTTTTTGAGAACAGTTCTGTTGTGTGCTGGTTGGGTGTGTTTGCCAGAATAGGTCAGTGCTAAAAGTTTACTAACAAATTCAGTACTGTCATACATTTTGTGTTAATATCTTTGAATCTGATAATTTATGTTCACCTGGTCCAAAAATTCTTGTTAAGGCTATCATCGCTCATGTAGACCTCTGCTACTGGTCTCTACAAAATTATAATATTTTTTTTAATTTTTTGTTTGTTTGTTTGAAATTTACTTCTGTTGAACCAAATTCAGTAATGTCACAGAAAGTATTTACTTAGTGGACCAGTGTAACTGAGAGCTGTGATTGATAACATAATACACTCAAACTGGCAACGCGATGCAGCATTCCTACACCTTCATCCCTCTCATGCTTTATGTGATCTCTGTATCTTTAAGACTTGTTTTCCTTACCAGATGCCACATATAAATTAGTCTGAGATGAAAAACAAATTCAGCATCACACCAAGACAAAATAAAAGCACAGAAGTATCACAAACAAAAGATTAATGGGGCAGATGTTGTGGAGGAGGAGTAGATTGCTTTACAAGTTCGTTGACCAGCCTCCAGTTCAAAGGTCATTGCTTTGGTGACCATCACCACAGTAGTGGTCATCAAAGAAACGCTGTAGGAAGATCACCTTATTGTAAGTATTGGTGGGCAATGTGAAGAAGAACAGTCAATCTGTTCAGTAAGTGGAGTGCTCTTCTTTCAAAGTGAAATTTGCTGAAAAAGTTGTCTTAAAAAAAGCTAGATGTGCTTCACAATGTGATCTTTGAGATTATTATTTTTGTTTTCCTACAATTTCTTCTATATTTGAACTAACACTAAACTGAAATAAAAATCAAGCTTGATGGGAATTACTGTGCACCAGATTTATTACATGTTGAAACCAAAAGCTGGCATAAAGTTGCACTATAGTTTTTATTTGTTAGACAGTTTCTTTTACCAGGAGTCATACAAAGCATTCACTCCAGCACAAAAAGCCAACCAATAAACCAACCAAACACCCCATACCCCCACGTTTACTTCTTTTGATTTGTGAAAACAGAATGCATATGTTACATAAGAAACTGTGACAAATGTCTAGGGACAATAAAATTTCACTCTGTTACATTCTCCAACATACAAACCCAGAGAGGTTTTCTCAAGCTGGGGAAGCATCTAAATTCAACTAATAGTTTTGTACCTGCAAGTTCTAGTTACAGACCAGAAGTCTGATATAGAATGCATTTATATTACTTTGTAGGATTACTTTTCAGGTAAGCTAACCCAATACTTTGCACTGGGACACAAAAGCTATGATTACACCAATAAATTAGCAGGTTCAGGCACTTCAGCACTATCCTGTGATCGTCAGTTCTGCTTAAAAGTTTGCCATGCTCCGAGTCTCAGTTTCTGCTGTGCACCAACAAGCACTGGTAATGCTTGAGTACTTCTCGGGGAATAGCATGGTCCATGGATCTTTCCCAAGAGGTCATATAGACTGGCTGATAAGACAACTTAGCTGTGAATATGCATTCTGTTCCATGCCACTCACATTTAGGGACAGGTAATGGACCTTGGACATTTGATTTACTAATATATTCGCAACTAAATTTCTGACTTAGATATTCTACCTTGGCCTCTTAGATGACTTTGCACAGAACAGTTAATTTGTTTAATGCTCTTTTGGTTTCCTAAGATTGGCAGATAATACTGGCACATTGAGATCTGATTTCAATCACAGAGAAAATAAGTAGAAGGTGGATTCATTTTAATTCACGACTTACGCGAATAGGATTTTTTTTTTTACTTCAAAATAGCAAAGGAAAATTTGTCTTCTCTACTTTTTCTAAAAAATTGTATTTCTAAACTGTATTTAGAACTGCATCCTCTCAAATTATAATTTCATTTATTTTAATATGTGAGACATGACAGCTGTGAGTTTTGGTTTGAAATAGGAGAGAAGAGTAAATAACAGCGAAGGCAGGAGATCAGCTTCTGGTTTCCATTATCCATTTTGGTATTTTTGAAGTTTTGTTGTCAATATTTCCATGACTAAAGAAAAGCATTTCATAATAGTGAAAAAATTTGTGAACGTTTCCACTGTGATTTACATGTTAAAATTTTACAACTTCATCTGCTGGTAGTATTTGTGAGAAGAGCCTTTGTCCCAAATAAATGGCAAAATGCTTTGCTTTGGCAGTGAGATCATCTCCTTAAGATCTACACAGCCATTGGGAATTCAAAGGAGTCACAGATGTAGCATTTAAGTGATGTAAAAGTTCCCTAATTAGAGAACCAAAAGTTAGATACATGTACCCAACCCTTTGCTCTTTTCTGGAGAAGACATATAAAAGAAAATGCCTAATCTCTACTAACTTGTGTGAATCCATCCATGGGAAAAATGCAAACCCATGCTAAGCCTCATCGGATGACTGAGACACCAGACTACAGAGGGAAGACTAATATCTTCTTAATCAGTGCAAAGAATTGCATGAAAAACAATGTGGTATGTACAAATATCCTTCATTGAGAAGGTTCATTAAACATGATATACACAAAAGCTGATGTACTCTATACTTGTCCTTTAAATAAATGTAAGTAATTGCAACCTAATTTTCTGACTGTCTGAATTTCATGCTGTTAACTCTTTATGTCACAAGAATAATGTAGGTAGGACATAAAGATTTTGTAAATGGAAAACTTGGGAGAGCAGTTGTGTTTATACCTGACTTTTCCAATGGAAGGCCACTTCAGGAACATGCCCTGTTATGCAAACATTTGTATCTCTTTCCAGAAACATTTTACTGGAAAATCAAGATGTCAGTTGACTATTGTAATACCAATTGTGATGCCAAGAGAATTTGACAGAGCACTAGAGATCTCAGAAACATTAAATTTACAGCCAAAAGGAAGAGACAGAATAGAAAAAAAAATACATTGGGGATGCAGCAAAAGGCAGAAGAATTCAGAGTTTAAAGAAAAAGAATCATAGAATCATAGAATCATAGAATCATAGAATCATAGAATCATAGAATTTTAAGGCTGGAAATGACCCCTAAGATCATCCGGTCCAACCATTAACCTACCGCCACCAAGTCTACCCTTAGACCATGTTCTCAAGCACTGCATCTACCCGTCTTTTAAACACCTCAAGAGATGGGGACTCAACCACCTCCCTGGGTAGACTGTTCCAGTGCTTGATGACTCTCTCAGTAAAGAAGTTCTTTCTAATATCCAACCTAAATTTTCCCTGTCGCAACTTGAGGCCATTACCTCGAGTTCTGTCGCCTGTTACTGGGGAGAAGNGGCCACACCGTTCCTGATACAAGCCAGGATGCCGTTGGCCCTCTTGGCCACCTGGGCACACTGCTGGCTCATGTTTAGGCGGCTGTCAACCAATAAAAAAAGACTTTGATTTTATTTGGACTTCTAGAGTATCAGATAACATGCAGAATTCTACAGCTTTCCACTTTTGTCATCTGAGCTTTAAAACTACATAATCATACTTGTAGAACTGTAGTATCCTTGTGCCTTGTTTTCACTCCTTTCTTTGCAGTGTACGCAGAGAGTTCTATAAACTACATTTTTTACAGATATGTTCTTCTATTTCTGAACTTTCTCAATTTTTTTATTCCACATAGCTTTGTAATATTTTAATGGAAAGACATATATAAATTTTTAGGGTTTTTTTGCTGTTTCTCAGAAAATAAAAGATTCATTTTTCATACATGAAAAAATTTAATCCTCATAAGTAATTCATACTGCTATAGGAAAAAAGTTCTCTAGGAGCAACCATACATCTTGCAAGAACAGAAAAGCAGAGCTGACATCCAACTCCAGTTGTAAGCAGATTTCTATGCTCAACAGAAGTGGTACTCAGGAAGCACTATTCCTTTTCCTCTCAAGACTTCAGTGATTAAGCCTATGTCAAACCTGGTTTATGTTTGCCCTGCTTCTTTTTAAAAATGGTCAGTAATGAAGATTTAATAATATCACCAGGCAGTTGTTGTGGTTTAACCTGGCAAGCAGCTAAAACAACCACACAACCATTTGCTGACACTGACTCAATGGAATGAGGAAGACAATCAGAAAGGAAAACCAAAAGAACAGTAAAAATTTTGGGTTTAGATAAAGGCAGCTTAATAGGACAGAAAAATATATAATAATAATAATAATAATAATAATAATAATAATAATAATATACACACTAAATGATTGCACAACAAAATTTCTCATCACTCAAAGCCAATGTTCAGTTAGTTCCCAAGCCACCACACCTCCCAACCAATCCCTCAGTTATAACATTATACCATGGGGAATATCTCTCTGCTCAGTTTGGGTCAGCTGTCCTCGCTGTGTCCCCTCTGAGCTTCCTGGGTGCCCCTCCACCATTTCATTGATAGGACAGTAGTGTGAGAGACTGAAAATTTCTTGACTGCTTGTGAACAACTAAAAAAATCAGTCTGTTATTAATGGTATTCTCATCCTAACTCAAAACCACAGCAATATACCAGCTACTAGGCAGAAAATTAACTTTATCGTTGCTGAGACCAGGACAACTGTCTATTTTGTTATTGAAGACATGAGAATTTTTTTAGTAATACACCACTTGATTTTTTTTCCTGCTGCATGGAGGCAGAAAAGTGATTTTTCTTTTCTTTGCAGTAACTCATATCTTCATGCACATGAGTATGCTTGTACATAAATGTTTATAACTGTATATAAATACACAGATATGCTTTGGTCCTCTCTTCCTTCAACTCCCAAGCCTTACTCTTGTCTAAAGGTAAGCCAGGTCATTCAATATTTCCTTTCAAAGTAGTTATGATTTTTAGATTTATGATTGTTTTTGTTTGTCTCTGGACAACATTTTGCTTGAAAAGAAGAGCTAATACTCTGCTCAGTATTCCAGCAGTAGTCTTGCCAACTCTGAACAGGGAGGAAGGGCTGCTTGGTACTTTTACTTGTCCCTCGTATTCAGATACAATGCCTACATGTTTGCAGCAGGCTGATACTTTTGGTACATTTCCAGACTAGCATCCCCTATAACCTTCCAATTTTATATTTTATTTTATTTTTTCAAGTTTGTTTTATTCCGTATTTTTGCAGCTGCATATGCTGATTATTGCACTTGTCCATACAGTTCCTCACTAATTACTAATTCCTCCTTTTTTTTCCTCTATCACAAATGCTTTAAATTCTAATCTTGCCTTCAAAAGCACTCTCATGTTTATGTCACCTGAAAATATAATCAACTAACAAGGAAGCCACTGCTCAGCATTAGGCTCAGAACAAAGCCTGCACATCCTCACTCAATATATTTTTGTCTTTCAGAGTTAACCCTTTGAGCAGGGTAACTCAGAAAACTTGATACAAATTTTAATTTAATTCCATACAATGCATGGGTCCCTAGTTTGTTAATGACACGTCAACATGGAGTGTGTAAAATCAAAATGTCTACTGCTTCTACTTTTCTAATGGAGCAACTCCTAGCAGCTCCTCAAGCTATTCCAGTGTACCAGTCATCCCACAAAGTTGAGCCTCACTTGTCTCAGCAGTCTCTAACGTCCCCTTCTTGTATTTTAGAACATGATCCTACCTCCCAGCTACTCAAACTGTCTTATTTGCCAACTCATTATTGACATTTTCTTATTAAACACCACAGTCTATTAAGAGCCATGTCTTGTCCACCAACAGGATTTGGGGGTGCTGCAAGCCGGAATCACCGAAAGTCAGTGAACAGATGTGAATTGTACATAGCAAGGCTGAAAGTGCCCAATTCTTCCTCCTTCACTTTAGAACAAGACTAAAAGGACTTAAAAATATGTGTTTTGCAGACTAGATAACTCATTCATGTGGTGTAAGTAAACTGTCAAGGATATTAGGAACCATTTAGAAAGCATTTTTAATAGAGGTGGATGCAGTAATACTTGCATGTGTGTGCATGCATCCTAAAACAATCAGAGAAGTGAGCTCCCCTGTTTCTATAAAAATATTTGATTTGATAGTTGAATATAAACTTTAAAGCCCAGTGATGGCATGTTGCCTTTATTTACAATTTAATCGCTGTTAATGGAATAAGGACAAAAGATGGGATTTAAACAACTTTGTCTTCGAAACTAAGAATTCAAAGTTGGAAAAGAGCAGAGGGAAAAGAAGAAGAGGGGGGAGAATTAAAAAAAAAAGAGGCAAAGCATGGAAACAGAAGTGGGCAGAGGAGGGGCAGATTTTTTCAGAGAGTAACATATGTGACAAAACATTTGGGCAATTAAATAAAAGCCTATCTGGGAGTTCTTTGCCAACTTTCTACTGCCATCAGTGGGTGTTGTGACCCCTGCACTGCAGACAGTATATAGTCCTGAATTTATACCTTCTGCTACAAATAGCCATATTTTGATATAGTCAGATCCAATAAGCACGTGAAACTTGTAAGACAGGTAACAGAAGTGAAACTGACTTTGAAGTGAAGATGTTTAGAAACAAATGGATATTTCTCGTTATCTGCTGGGTATAGAGACTGTGGGCTGAACGCCGGTTGCGTTGTCAGGCTGCGTTTAGCAGCCCTGGGGATCCGAGCGGTTTTTTTGGATGCAGATGAAATTCCCGCACGGATACATACATGACTCCAGAAGGGGGAGCTTCAGCAGACACAAGTTCCGTACAGTCAGTTTGCAATGTCATAAATAGTTGCGAACAGATTTCACACTTTTGGTCAAAGTGGAGACAGAATTTGATCTGGTCACAGCATAGGCAATGCCCTAACACTTTTCTGTCACCAAACACTGGGATCTATATGTCTTTTTTATTATTTTTTTAAAATAAAAACCAGTGACAACTAAATGTAATCTTAAATCTCTTGAAAGAGAATATATCTAAAATTAGACACATGTTTAAGTATATTTGTACTAAAACCATTTGAATTTTTATAATAATAGCTTTCAGTCTGAGCATCTGAGAATAAAGAAAACATGGCTGCTTTCCATTCAGGCTAGGTAAGGAAAAAATACATGCCTTTTCATTTATTGATAGCTTAAATAATGAATAGGGACTGCAAGTTTAGATACTGCTAGGGCATTTTATTAATTTGACATTCTTGGGAGGACAGTGTAAGTGCACAGTTGTTCAGAACAAACCTGCAGGTGTATTTATGTGTTTTTTATGTACACAGGTGCATTAAATCTGAAAGAAAACAGAAAAAAGCTTGAAAACAGAGGAAGGCAAAGATACATTTATAATATAAACCCTTGGTGAAATCCAGTAATAGGTTTTTGGGGGCAAAGTGCTGATTAAAAATACAGGAGTTATGAAAACAAATAGTGAATCTCTTGTGCCAAGATCAAAATATTTTGAGTTCCTGCATCTCTGCCTTAGGGTAAAGATTGTCCTATAACTCTCAGAGTAACAAGACAACTGAAACATGCATAGCACTGCTCTTAGGTGCTCTGCACAAATCTCTAACTTCTTGGAAAGCTTGAAAAGCCGGCAGTTGGTACCTGCACAATCAAAACATCTCTCAAGTGATGACAGCAATGCAGTATGTTCTGGATGTGTCCCTCTGTTTAAATTCTGGAATCATTTAAATATTTATTACCTAAGTAAAATAATTTTGAATAATATACCCTAGAGACCTTTAAATGAGAAAAAAAAAATCAGATATTGGTTTATCCCAAATTTTATCTTTCCTGTCCACCTGCTCATTATAGTTTATTAGTGTTTTAATGATCAAACAGTCGAGCATTTTCAAGGGTTGACCAGTAAGGTTTATAGCGCTTCCTCCCCTGTCCGCCCTCTGCCTTCTTCAGATAAAGAGAGGCAAAAGAATATATAAAATGTCTACAAATTTTATTTAGAAAAAGCTCATAGTATCAGACAAACTGTGGCCTAGGTCAAAGATTTCAGTCTTTCAAAATTGTGATGGACTGCAATACTCAGAAATTACTCACCAACTTAGGCACTGATACCATTTGCTATATATGCAATGCTTTAATTTACAACTTTTTCAAGTAATTCCATTTCTATAGGTATTGAAAATTGGCAATATGTCAAAGAGTAGCACTTTCCAAGGTATTACTTTCTATCAGATCCTTTTTGGATATAGTGTGAAAAATTAGAAAATTACTAACCAAGTAAAGTAGAAGTAAACAAAGAAATCATGGCTTAAAGGATTTGAGTCTTTTGTAAATTACGAAGGGTACAGTCACATCCTCTGGAAAAGGTGTTTCTAGCGAAAGGTAAACATAAAATTGTTCTCTTTTTAGATCTCTATCCTCATTCTACCTATTCTTTATGTGTCCATCATAAAGCTCATTAATTTCTCTCTGTTGGTTTGAATGAACTTTAGTGCAGTCTCCCTTACACTTCCAATGTATAACTACATCTGAGTTTTATTTGCTATGGTATACCATTTGTTATGGTATAAAACATATCCTAGCTTTCTGCTTCAGTTCGATACTTTTTGCATAATAAATTTGAGCCTCTGGGCAATAAAGCTTTTTTTTTTCTTAGTCAAATTTTGCGGACTGCTTAGATATATTATTTGTCCCTTAGGGTTCACAGTTTCACATTTGATATTCACCTGAATATTAAAAGTCCATTAATATTATCTATTTGGTCCAAGTGAAACCAATAGCTTACGTTAGGCTTTCAAAAAGCCATCTATTCAATGGCTTCAGAGGAAGCAGAAGATGCAACTTACCCAACTAGTTTGTACTCTTAGTGCAACAGGGGCACCATTAAAACATGCCTACCTTCCATACCTCCTGCTATAAGTCCATAAAGTCACTAACCAAATAAATACAGGTTTTAGGGAAAAAAAAAAAAGTAAATTTTAATTATAGAGAATCGAGATTTGAATGAGTAATGGTACAGCATGGTACAGGCACATGTCACAATTTCAGAGGTCTGCAGATTCTGCATAGTATATCCTAGGGTTTCATTCTATTCAATTTTTGCCTAACATTGGCAATATGACATTGCTAGAAGGAAACAGGGTTTTTAATGTTGTCCCACCTGTACTACCAGCTTTGGCCTGCACTAAGGCCTGTATTCAAAGGCCAAATAGATCAAGCATACCAAGTATGGATGTGATGCCAGTTTTGTCCAAGGAAAAGGACTGATCCCTTCTTAAATGCAGGGGCACCTGATGACAGAGTAAAAAAAAAATGTGGTCTGGGTGATTTAACGTTTCTCATGGTGACCAACTTTCAAGGAATGAATGTCTGCATCTGAGATCCTACTCCCTATAATTCATCTGAAATACCTGTAAAAAATAACCTTAATATCCTGAAAAGCAGGATAAAGTTTAGGCTATGACTCTAAAAAAGGTCATAAAATTTCTGCTGAATACCTGCAGAGCAACTCACTAACACAGATTTGCTAATGAACAGCTCCCAGTATTTCATACCTCGTCCTTTGTGTTGTCTACTCAAGGTAATGTAGGTAATCCTCACACAAAGCTACTTGGACAACCTGTTTTACAGAAAATATGTTGAAATAAAAGCAACTGAAAATTTTCAAAATATGAAATCATTTTCCCTTCTACTATATCCTGTATCTCAAAACCTTGCATCAATTGCCTTAAATTGAACAAAAGTATCTCTGATGCCTGAAAAGTGCTTATAAAGTCTTTGAAATGGAAATTGTGTTTTCTGGAAGGACAGTTTAGGTTAAAAGGCACCAATGTGGGTAATAAATAACAGAAAGCAGAAAGCTGGATAAAGGTGGAACACTGGTAGTCTTAGACTTATGGGAAGGCAGTGGACAATGGACATAAAAGCCTATCACATGAAATTGACAGCCATTTACAGCCACTTTAGATTTTCTCTGCAGTGTTGCAAATAACTGATTTAGTACAGGACAACAGTGAGTTGAGCCTATATTCTATAACCATATGGAAAATAACCCTGATAATTGTTTGCACTTGATTGCTGATACCTAATTATGATTTTATTTTTTTTTTAATTTCCCAAAATGTTTAAATATTTTTTCACAAAGGATCTCTATCTTTCAGTAGTTCGGATATATTTCAGTACAGACAATATACACTTTCATATTTTTGGAGAATGTTTTTTAATATTTATCTTGAGAAAACTTCTTTACTGAGAGGGTGGTTGAGCACTGGAACAGGCTCCACAGAGAAGTGGTCACAACATGAGCTTGACAGAGTTCAAGAAGCATCTGGACGATGAACTCAGTCACATGCTCTGATTTGGGTAGTCCTGTGTGGAGCCAGGAGTTGGACTTGATGGTCCTCTCTAACTCAGGATATTATATGATTTTTAATATAAAAAATCCATATTTTATCAAATTTAGTTTGGTTTTATAAAAATTAAAAATTAAACTTTTAATTAATGTGACACTAATTCAAATAATATTAAGTATGGCGGAAGGGAAGGGAAGGGAAGGGAAGGGAAGGGAAGGGAAGGGAAGGGAAGGGAAGGGAAACTCGTATAACTCCACTGGAAGTAGAACAGCTATAGCAATGTTACTCAATTGCACAGGAGTCAATGTGGTTGATCAATTTTCTGTTTCCACAGCTGCAGGGCATTAAATGCTGACTGCACCCAATTTTGTGATCATCACACTGTATTTTGCCATACACCAAGTGAAGTGTTAGATCTACTACTGCCAAAGAATCTCTTAGCTCTGGGCTGTTGGACACTTCTGAGTACATATCCTCTTGTTTTCCTATCTGCCCATCAACCGTGTCTCTTATTGACTATTGCTAATGTCTTTTAGTCTTCTCTCATACAGACATAAACAGAGTCATACAAACACATGAAAGGTAATTTCCTGTTTGGAAGCCTTGCCAAACTTTCCTTTAGGTTTTTTTTTCTAAACGTTATTTCCTCTGAAACCTTTCAAATTTGATCAGCAGTGAGGGAAAGAAAAATGCTTAGGCAGAAATGCTGTGCTCTAAATAGGTATTAATGAATAATGGAGCAAGTAATTGATGCACATTCTTAACCATTCTGTCTGACTGAGAAATTGCTGAAGAGTTACTCTGAGTTTTGGTGTCTTTTTCCTTTATTATAAACTGCCAGAAGGGCCAAAAGCCATCCTTTCAGTTATTAGCAACAATTCAGGTTGTTCATTTGATACCCAATTACTCTGGCACTCAGGAAACCCTATTCATTCTGAGCAGTTCAGTGTGAAAAACTGACAAGGAATGTAAAGAAAAGTTGAGGTAGTCGTTATCCAGCTGCGTTCCAGACTTTATAACAGCATGTGAAAATACTTGCAACACTAGGATCAGAACCGAATATTCCCAGCTTGCTTGCTTGCTCTGCTCCTGAGTATACTGATAATGGAGCATACAGTCAATTGCGCATGGCTCACTTTTTTCGGTTAAATGATGTTACCAATTCTTGTGATCCTTCCTTAAAGAATAACTGGGAAACAGCATGGACGATAGTGGGGCACTTCTGTGGCTTATTGATAGTGTGCTGCAAGAGTAATGGAAATACAGAGTAAATTAATCATATCAAAATCTTCAAGCAAAAGTCACTAGGTGCATGGTTTCATTTAGTCTATGAAAAGATGAGACTTTTTGTCACAAATCACGCTTGTTTTCCGCCTAATTTTCTATTTCATTATCAACCATGTTTTTTAATTTGTAAAAATAATATGCCTATATTTGGAACAGAAACAAATCAAGAGTTACCCACTCCTGTGACTCTTTTCAGTGTTCTCATTTGCATTTTGTAGTCCGTGTGGAAAGCATTTTTCTAAATGAAGAAATATGTTTTAGTATGAGAAAGGAATTGAAATGAGGGGCATCTCTATTTGCCACTTTGGGGACTCTACATAAAGTTCATATCTTAAGGGAGTATTCATATCACAAAATCATCAGTGCAGATAGAAGCTGCTGCAACTGTCAGTGTTGTGACACCAGTATTACAGATCAAGTATGATAAAAAGCAGGTAATCATATACATTATCTAACTTCACGAACAATATTCGCACTAGGAAAGATGGACAATTATGACCATTTTCTTGGAGAAAGACGGGCATAGGAGAATGTAGCTGAAGAAAATGATGGCAAGATTTTGTCAGAAATGAAGGATCATAGGGCCATATTCTTGCTATCAGAAGAACAGTCCAACTGCAAGATAAGCCAAGATAAAGCACATCTGTCCTGTAAAGTTGCATAGAGAAATTAAAAAAAAAAAAAAAAAAAAAGACATAGAAATTGAATAGGCAGCAATAGACAAGGAAAGATTTTGATTGTACTTGCAGAGGCTGATGTGATAAGATGTAGGTATATCAATGGCATGGAAGCTTTACAAAAATTCCCTTTTCAAGGCCCAGAATACATAATGGGCAGGGCAGGGGGAGGTAGGAGGGGAAGGGGTGTGGGTGGGGCAGTCGGGGGGGCTTTCCTCTGAATCTCTGGATACTCTGCATAACAGACTTGTTGGACTGATGTCCTACATAACAAATTTTATGTTCTGGTATTCCCAACTTCACTAATTAGGACTTCAAAAGTTGGTTTATAAGTCATAGCAACAAGATTTTCTTCAGGCAGTATTTAAGAAATAATACTTCATAGTGCTCTTTGATGACTGGAAATTATCTCCTCCATTCCCGAATGAGGAATATTTCATGGGAAGATCTATGCAAATTTGTAGGAGTTTCTGTTAAGGATGTTGGATTCATCTGCCCATGGGAGTGTATTTCTGCTCATTCAAAGACGACTGTACAGAGTTAAGGTCAATTTTCAACAATATTGACTGGGATTTCCCTAGGAACAGAAGGGAAGAAGGGACCACGTGAATCAATAGGTATGTCTGTATGCTGACTGAGTGAGCAACTGTTTGTTACTTAGTGCTGTCCCCACCATTCAGTTTTGATCACTCACAGAGCCGGATTGCCAGAATTGCCCCCAGCAGCCCTTTGGGTGAGGTCAGGCATCATTCTTCCAGGCAATGATTTTGCACAGTGCAGGAGTTAGGATGCCCACTAACTCCCTTAGTAGGGAGCTTGGAAGCAACTACAGCGTTTTGGAAGGCAGGAGAATTTGACAGTATAGACACAGGGCATGTTCTGGAAGTTAACAGCAGTGCTCAAGAGTGTTACTAGCCTTGTCTAAATTACACACAGGACCACAGCAATCAAGGACCTTTCTTATATTATAAAGAGACCCCATGTCAGGTAATTTCTTCTATGTCTTCTATTAATGAACTTTAAATATCTTCAATCTAATAGTTTACCAATTGTTTTACTCTTCAGGCTGTTCTAGGGTCCAGATGATTTCCAGAAAGCACAGGTCCTCTCTCACTTCAAGTTTACTTTGTGTTGTTTGCTACTTTATACCAACATTTTTATTTTTTTTTTCCAAAAGTTGTTTTTCATGTAGCTCACACTTTTCTTTCTATTGTTTTTGTCTCTTTGCACATTTGGCATATGTATGAAGCAGTAATACCTGCACTGTGACTATAGATGCATATAAAAACTTCTGATGTTAGCATGTAGCTGCCTTTGGAAATTTGGCCTCTGTAATTGTCAGTTCTCAGTGATACCAAAAATATAATATTGTCATGGTCTGTAAAAGTAAACTCACTTGTTCTCTTATAGAATTGAATTGTATTATAACTCCATGCTTATATAAGCACTTTTTAAAAATAGAAGCCTGATTTTGTATATTTTGAAACTTCTGAAACTTCATGACTGATCTCCATCTGCTGTGCAAAGGAAAATAAAACTCACTGAACATTATTATCAATGTCTATTTTATTTATGCTTTTCAGAGAAAAATAAATAAAGCACGGACAATAGCTTTACCTTTGTAAAAATAAATTTTAAAATTAAATCAGACTTTTAGCTCACTGATAAATTCTGAAATTATACATTTTTAAATACTATTTCAAAGGTATTTGTGATCAACATACTGGGGTTCAATAGACATTATTTTGAAAACCATGCACAATTTTTTAATGAATTAAATCCTTTATTTGGATTACTATAATATATTGCATAGAATTTTTGTGCAATATACGCATTGCCTGCATATACAGCTCTTGAGAATTTAATAGAAGTGTACTTCAGATATGGATTTCTATTAAATAGCTTCAGTATAGAAAGTTTCATAGTCCCTTTCAATTCTATAGGAATAATTTATAGGGATTGATTGTGTGAATGCAGTGTATGTATACAAATGAATTAAAACTATTTATAAGTAGAGGTTTTATCTAAAATTTGTTTCTTGGTTTGATCACTGTAACTGAGCACAGAATTTATCCCATTAATAAACAGAAATTTATAAGAGTGTGGCAGCATTTAATTTTAAAATGTGAGTTCAGCATACTTCTCCTATCTTGTAATTATCACAGAAGATTAGGAATACTATGTTCTCAACACAAGCTATATTTGCATATTGTATTGTGCATAATTTTTACCCTGTTACAGACTCTCTCTAAATTTACATTTTTTTAATTTTATTTTTGAAAAAATGCCCCCAACAAAACACCATCAACCAATGAAACAAAGCCTGATTGACTACTGGGGGATTTTTCAAATTGGCGTTGTTTAGCAACTTTTGCTTCAGCTGTCTTTTCACAGATGTCCCAAGAGGGAAAGGAAATAATACCGGTCTTTGCCACACTTGTAAAATTATTATTCTGTTGGGAGGGATGATCAAAACAGAGCTGAACAAACCAACCCTTCTGGATTCTCTCAGAAACTGCAATGACGTTTATTTTAAAAATAGGCTTCTCATGTATTTCCTCTTACAAAATTTAGGGTATCTGAGCCCTGCAATGAAATGCGTTTTACATTAGATACACCATCTAAACAATTCCTGGAGCGGAGAGAGATCTCAGCACTTCCAGTCCTAATTAACCTGTGGGTTTCCTCTTGTGGTATGACTTTAGCCTATTAAAACTTGTATTTCTTTCTACAAAGTAGCACAAGTTCAATGGGAGATGTGGAAAATGTCTTTTCCTTTCAGAAAATTGTATCCCAGCAGCTAGAGAAAGCTTTTGGGAGGTGGTTGCAGTAGCTTTGAATTCCCTCCAGCTGAAGTGAGAACCGAATCCCATTCATTCTTGAAGTCCTTAAAGAAAAAGGATTTGTAGCACAACCACTTCATTTGGTGATCTTTTAGAAAAACCTGGATTTTTAGAAGCCTTGCCGATGCCTGTGAAGAACAAGCTGCCCAGAGAGGCTGTGGAAACCCCATCCTTGGGGGTGTTTAAGGCCAGGTTAGATGAGGCTTTGGGCAGCCTGGTCTAGTGAAGGTGTCCTTGCTAATGGCAGGAGGGGTGGAACTGGATGAACTTCCAGGTTTCTTCCAACCCAAAGGATTCTGATTCTCTATTCATAGAGAAGTCCCTAATTTCTGAACTACAGTGGGATGGAGGCAGTAGAGACAGGCGGTATTGTACATTCCTACAGCGTGGAATTTCAGAGATTTAACAACTGTAACATCAAACATGGACATAGGGAAAATTTGTATGCTACCAGTTACAGGTACGTTTAGGACAAAGGGGATAGGTGGAACTGGAAAATATTTGTGAAATGAGCTTGAAGTTAGATAACCTAAAATCCACTTGTTCCCTATTATTAAATAACTATGAACCTTTTATATATGCAGGAAGATTCACATCAGAGCACAGATACTGAAAAAAATGGTCATCCATATTGTTGAAAAGCTAGTACACTCTGGCACAACATCACTTATTTCCAACTAGTGCGCTTGGAAATAATTCTCAGGCATGCATTGGAAATTAACAGAGAGTGGGAATCATTCCCAATAGGCAGTTGGAGTGTTGTTAGCTTGATTTTGATGGTAAGAGAGCTTAATAGTAAGGACGTGCCAGTTGGCTTCAGTGTCAAAGCAAGCCCTAGACTCTGTTGAGTTTGCTAGTGTAGATATTGTCCTATTAGTTGTAACATCTAAATCTAAGTGCATTTTGCAGAGGAGGTGGAGGCTGCTTTGGGATGCTGTCCCTCATGATTTGGAATTATCTTGCAAACTCCTATTCATATAAATTATTATACCTCAAATAGTTTCACTATGAGCTGCCTGTGAGGCCACAGATTCACAGAATCACAGAATTGTAGGGGTTGGAAGAGACCTCAAGAGATCTTCGAGTCCAACCCCCCTGCCAAAGCAGGTTCCCTAGAGCAGGTTGCACAGGTAGGCATCCAGATGGTCACAACAAACATTTGAGAGTGAGGTTTTGCAGAACCAGCACATGGAGGGACAGGTGCAAAATAGAAACTTAGAATCTGATTTCTGTGTGGTAGTGGATTATGCTAGCAGGGAAACTGAGATGCTAAACACCAAAGCAATTTGACCCACCTTTGGGTTGTGTGTCCATGCCTCAGTTCATCTCATGGCCTTTCCCCAAGTCAGTACTTATATGGATTTCACTTTGTTCATACTCCTTTACATAAGCAGATGGTGAGAATCTAGTCCCCTAAAAATGCTACCTTGTAAGAATAACTGTGTTGCTTCTCATTGTATAGTAGTGTCCTAGTTCAGCAAGAGACACCGGTTATCACTGTGTGGGGGTGATCAAGGCTGTGTATTCTACACCCTCTATTCATTCCTCAAGAATAATGGACCATTTGCAACAGTTGTCCAGGAAGTCGTTAGCACCTTCACACTCAGCCTGAGGGGGCGTGGGTGCTAATGGGCCCTCAATGGTCCAACCATACCCCATGACTCACAGTTAATTACCCATTGTGTGAGTCCCCGCCCTGGGGGAGGGACTGGGTGCTCCCTGAGGATATACAAACAGGGCTCAGAAGACCTTAAGACTCTCTTCGTTGGATCTGGAGGAGCAGCGGAACCTCGACAGGAGGAAGCCATCGCTCTCGACCGGACTACAACCATCGCTTCTGGCCGGGCCACAGCCGTCATCTGCAGCAACGGACTCTTCACTTCTTTTTGCTTTGGACTTGGGAGAACCACGTGGATCTCAGCACCGGGGCTAACAAACCCTTTTGGGCTTGTGCCCTGGGACACTGGGTTTACTGCTGGGTTTTGGTGAGTTGAAAGCAGGTTGTTCTCTTTGTGTCAGTGTTTGTATGGTAATATCTTTCATTAAATTGTAACTCTGACTTATAATCTCTCTTGTGGTGGGCCCATTTCTCCTGCCGGTTTACCTCTAAACCAGCACAAGTAGTTGTGGATTGGTATGGTTTCTTCTTTGTTTCCTTTTCATCCTCAGTGACTTTCTCACATTGTTGTCTATTTCCCTATCGAGTTTCTCCCTTGAATAAAAAGAAATATGCTGTCTGTACTTGTCTTAAATATTAAAAGCTAGGAAACAAGGTATGTTAATTGTTTAGGAAAGGAAATTAATGGCTATTATTATTATGCTAAATGCCAGTTATGGTTATTATGTAAACATCAAGAGCCACAGTGAGGAAATAAATGGAAGATCAAGTTCCTGGGGTAGTCTAAACTGCACAAATATAAAGAAAAAAGACAGGCTCTGAACCTCAGTTTGGAAAGAAACATCGAAGGGCTAAGAAATAAAATCAGTTGGACAGTTCTCTCTTTTCTCCCACCACACACAGTAAAATCTACTGCAACTCTCCGTGCATCCTATGCTTCCCACACATTGCACCACCTCTACTCCTTACGTGAGTGTGTGATCTGCTTTCCACTTCTCTCCTTTTCACCTTTTGTTATTACTGAAACAATCCTAAAAGAAATTGTGGCCATGTTCACACTGGAGAAGTTTTCTCCTCTCTAATCTGAATATCTCCACTCACAGTCTCTGGCCAGTTATATCTTTTGCCACTACCATAAAGACTTTGGCTCTGTAATCTTTGCAACTGATTTTCAAGCTATTGTAGGCTTCAATTAGATTGCCCCTAGTCTGTCTTTTCACCAAACTGATGAAATATAGGTTCCCTCAGCCCACCCTTACCCATTGGCAGCCTCTGATAGACCTCCATAACTCTACATGGACTGGGAGGTCCCAGACTGGTGTTTGCAACTCCTCTACCCTCTCCCTTTGCTCTCTTTCTCCTCCTTTATTTTTTATGCTCTGATGCTATTTTGTTCCAGTGGATCTCATGAGATATTCTCACTTCTTCTTCTCCTTTACTTTACATATACTTCCCAAAGCTGTTCCCTTCTCTCTCATTAATAAAAACAATTTGGATTCCTTGTTAGTGATATTTTTAATTCTATGAATCTCTGTTTGCAAGTTTGGCATTACACTTCATGTGCAGAAAAAACCATCAGCTTGATGTTCATTTGGGAAATCTGTAATTTTTTTGTTGCTGATATCTTTTTTTATGGCTATCATGTGATTTTAACTGCCAGGATCTATTGCTGTGCTCTGTAGCTGAACTTTTTAGTGTCATTCAGTTGATGAGTGACTTTTTCTTGTTGGTGGTAAGGGTTGATGAATTCTTTAACTCCCAGGCTCTCTTGCCTCAGCAAAGTTTTTCCATCTGTCACTTCCAGCCATACCAGCTATTTTCCCTTGTTTCTCACTCTTCAGTGTAACACTGCCTCATTTGTTTGCTCACAGAATCTATGTAGAATATTTGGTTTTGTTAAAGGCTTGAGACTGGGCAGAAATATGTATTGTTTTCCTTGCCCTGGCTACTATACTCTGGGTCAGGTAAAATTGAGTCCACTGAGGAGGCAGCTGATTCCCTCCTGGAGAACAAGCCTATGCTCATCTCAGGGAGGTTCTGGAGGATAAAGTGAAAGGAAAAAACAAGTTATTAAAAACTTAGTAACTAGAGAAAATGCTGCACAAGAAAGGACCAACTAACTTCTAAAGTAAACAAAGGAGACATATACAGAAAAAAAAAACCAAATCATAAACCCTAACCATACTAACTTCCTCTGCATCTTCACAGCACATTAGAGTTTGGTGTATTCACTTGAGGGAAGCAGCCAGGTGGACTCACAATTCTGGATGACCCAACATCCTGCCCAAATGCCTTACTGCAAAAACAACATCATCCAGTTTCTATGCTGACACTTTCAGAATGAGAATTGCTAGAGGAAATTCATGGAAGAGGCTTTCTTCCTTACAAATTTGTTACATTCTTCAGTCAGTACTAACATTTTTCTTGCTAAAATAAATCAAATTCTCCAAATTAATTGATTTCCATATCTAAAATCACAGCTTCTATTTTCTTCAACTCATTTGTCACAACCTCCTTCTGCCCCCATTTTTTTCTCCTAGGAGAACCTTGAAAATTTATGTTGAAAGGAGATAAAATATGTTTCTGTTCTTTTTGATCTTTTTTTTCCTCCTTTTTTTTCCCTTCTCACCCTCTCATGTTTCTCCAGTGTTGAGAATGAGTAAGCTTTTCATTTTGTTCTCCTCATTCTGTTCACAAAGTGGTCTAAAGTGTCTCATAGCATCTCCTTATCTCAAATTGTGACACTTGTGACCTGCTTAACCTCTGTTTTTTGTCTCACATGACAAACATGCTCTATATTTTTCTAATCTTAGAACAAAAAAACAAAACAGAAACAAAAAGGCTTGAACACATCCTTGCATTTGCTTTAGTCTTCTATTTCCTTTTCTTTTTTTTTTTTTTTTTTTGTGCGAAACCAATTTAATTTCTCGTTTCCATCAAAAACCTGTTCAGGTGTGGCTGCAGTGTGCTGAAGTCTATAAAAGTCCTATTACCTTTTTCATTTCCGATGGCAAATACCAGAACCAACATTCCAATCTCATTCACTGCTCTGGCTGCTGTCAGCAGCCATCTATCTTCAACATTGCCACACATTTTTTTCTTGAAACAAAGTCCTCTTTTACTGTGGTGGCTCTGCCCTCTTCTAAATCTCTGTTGCCATGTCCTGTAGAGACCCCTCTTCATCTCTACATCTATGTGGATGTTCCATGTATCTCTGTCCATGGTGTTTACTTCCTCCTCTCCTGAACACAGGTAATGTTATCCAAACTAATTTAACTGCAGTTCAACAATCTGCCACTTACAGTGAAGCAATCTCTGTCTGTTTAAAGTAAGATTTTGAACTGCTTCCCCAATATTTCCTCATGACTACCTAGTCACTTCATGTAACACAGCACAGCTAAGCAAGTATTTTAAAGAATATTGAAAGAGCATTTTCTCTTCCTTCCTAAATCTCCATGCAGTGGAAAGAGTCTGTCATTCAGTGCGTATGACTCAGATAACTTCTCTAGGTCCTCAGGTAAAAGCTACATTTCAATACCATGTCTTCATTTTGTAGAATATCATCTTTAAAACACAGCTTTTCAATGTAGCCCATAATGTAATCCTCTTGGATGGTCTGATTTCCAGGACCTATATATACAGTATAGACATCTGCATCTGTGTTCTTTTCCTGGATTCTTTTTTAGTCAGTGTAGAAAAATAGATCCTTATAGAGTGGAATTTTTAGTAAAATAGTCATCCAATCAAACATTTAAATTTTTTTCCCCAACAGTTCCTATATCTCTTGAAGGACTAGCTCATATATAAATATTCATTTTGCAGATGTCTAAAATTAGTTTAAATCAATTTTGTCTCCTTTTCCCTTTCTCTCTCTAACATTGTAGTTTCTTTTCTTTTGATCTTATCAAAGGCAAATTATCCCAACACTAGAGTCCACTTCAAAACAGTGATACAGGTTCATTTTCCCAGGCTGTAACTTTGAATGTACCATCTGTACTTATAGATCTCTTCACTAGTTATACCTTTCATCTGGAATCAAGTTTATTCTACTTGCTCTTAGTTTTTCAGTATAGTTAAATATGGGTTTTTTTTGAGAAAAAAATCACATGAATTTGCATAGCATCAGATAACTAAGGTACATATTACACTGCTCTTGATATTCCTAGTGCATTAAATATTTTAATTTTTAATCTGTATCATGAATAATTCCATTCCTGATAGATACTACTGAATAAAAAGTTATGCATGTAGTGTTATTACCTTTATCACAAATAGCCAGGAGAATATTTATCCTAACTTAATATTTTCTTTTTCACTTTATTTATATAATCTCCAGACATACACATAAACAAAGAAACTTTCCTGTCAAGTTTATATAACCTAGGATGCAGAAAGCTGTCACTTTATTTCATTAGGTTCAGATCCACCTCATAGAGCTGACATAAATTTGCAGTGACTGAGTGCAACGGAAAGAACATCACACACTAGCTTAGAGAGCTAGTGCACATTTTTAATATGTATTTATTTCCCTAAAATGTAAGTGCTGAGCAGCTGATTTCATTAAAATTATGGTATATTACATTTAGGATCTCTATTTGCATATTTTCTGAAAGCTGAAGTATTAGTTTTTGAAGTGCCATTTTAGGCAATTTTTTCAGAGTGACAGATACAGATTTTCATTAGGATCACAGAAAGCTGTTGCCTAAGATTTGAACTCTAGGGAACAAGCCCCACTAGAATTACATAAAGATATGTTAAATTACTATCAGGATTGTGGAGGCAAGAACACACACACACACACACACACACACACACACACAGAAAATTCAAGGTTATGACTCCCTGAGGTACAGTTCTTTAAGAAAATAACAATAATAATAATTAAACAAATATAAGCCTCCAAAAATTTCTGAACATGACATTACATAGGGAAAAGATCAGAATACATTTTGTCTTGCTTTGATCTGATTGTATGTCTATTGAAAAAAAAATCATTTTAGTAGGATAAAAAAAGTTAAATCACTTGAAATACTAGGGAGATTATGTTATGCTGCACTTCTTAAAATTGTAAACCCCTGTTTTTCACTCAATTATATGACTTTTTTATTTCTGGCCACATTCATACATTCTCATTAGTTTCATGATGCAGGTTCATAGCTCTATCTCAAGGGAGATCTGCAGTCATGTTTTCTCTGCTCTCTGTTTTCAAATGGGGAAATGAGCATAATTGATAGCTGTGCTTAGTTCCCTTTGAAACTCTTGAGTACAGAACCTAGTAGAAAAATTTAAAAAAAGTAAAGAGATTTGTACATTTATGGGGGAAAGGAGACTTCAGAAGGACAAAAGGAGGAAGTAAAGTTGGAAGATGAAGGAAAAATGGAAGAAAATCATAAGGGAACTGCAGCTGAAGATAAAATGCAACATAGTATCAGATTGCAAGAACAGAGGGACAGAAGTATGAGTGAATTCCAAAAGTTGCTTCCTCCAGAGATCTCATGTCACAGATGCCGCTGCTGCTGAAGAATAGGATTTAAACATCCATCAAAAGCCTGCTATTGTCCTGGTGGGAAAATAAATAGTTCAACATATTTCTCATCTAAACCAAAGTTGCCCTGTAAAGGCTTACAAGGTTCAGAAGCTTGGGACCAATGTAGGCTTCTTTCAGTCTTCTTACTCACCCAGTTCTCTGCCTCTCTTCCTTTGCCCCCCTCTCTCTCTCTCTCTCTTTATAACTGCAAATTTAGAACACATGTATAATTAAAACCAATGTATATTAAAACCAATATATATATTTATGTAAGTATTAATATGTACAGGACTATATGAATATGCATAATTATACACTCACACACATGTATGTATGTATGTGTGTATGTACTAAATGTATATATATTCTTCTTAAGCCTGACTGAAATAAAGACAAGTATTATTAGGAGATGACTGAATTCCAAAGTGAGATTGCATGCAATAATTTCATGCATATGTGCATGTATGAACATGTTGTACATTTGCAGCCTTAATGTTCAAATGCAAAGTATTGATCGATGGATTTATTGAAGATGTCTATCAGAACTGGAAACATATCCAGAAGGAAACAATATTTATCAAGTAATCTGGACAAATTGGCTCCATACACAGCATAACTAACCAGTAGAGTTATTCATTATCATTTTTTAAATGAGCTGGATGTGAAACTAGGTTTCCCCCCCCCCCT
>VXBZ01010666.1:76573-121053 GCA_013399135.1 Heliornis fulica
TGAAACAAAAGGATTAGGCAGGCTTTGGACAGAATTGCTTGAAAACACAACAGAGTTAAGGCTCTTTCATCTTCATCCCAGTAAACCTTTAGCCTGGACACAACCGAGAAGTTTAAGGTTCTTCCTGCTTGTAAAACAGTTCTTGTAAATTAATCTGCTGAGCATGGCATGAAAAAATAAAGAGTCAAAGCCCAGCTTTCACTTTAACATTACTGCTCTTGGATTCTCTTGAAATAAATTAAGAGCATTAGATTTAAGGCCAAGATTTTATGTCTGTGTAGACTGGCACTTGGAAGACCTGATTCTAAACTGGTTACAGCTCGTAGAGAAAATTCTTTCTTAAAGTGTTTAGTTGTGCGATTGAAATCATGAATTTTCTTAACATAGTTTCTGGATTTGTATAGCTGCTAAACCAGAAGATATTCACCTCATTCTTCTTCCTCTCTTTTTTATAACACCGTAAAATTCTTATATGAGTTATTAATGAGGATCTAGACTTTCGACCTTTGATACTTGGCTGAGGATAAATTTATCAAGGTAGAGCTGTGGTAAAGCCAGTTGGAGTCTGTTGAGGTGTTAAGAATCTATATTCAGTGTTATTAAGGAAAAGTAATAAAAAGTAATGCTGTATGCAACTCTGTTCTTAAAACATGTTAAAAAATTGTCTGTGCCGGCCTGACAAAATCTGATCATTGGTGCAGCTGCTGTCACTGCTCCAAACAAAAAAGGTTCTGTAACATAACACAGAAAGGCACAGACGAAAGACTGCTTTGCACTTTATACTGTTCTTTCAGTTTTCCGACAAAAACTGCAAGGTACTTAGCCTAGACCCATAATTTTCCACAGACTCATAAACTGAGTTCTGTTTTATGAGCAGTGCTGACAAGAACCTCATGAACTTCAACAAGGGGAAGGGCAAAGTTCTATCTCTGGGGAGCAATAAACCTATGCAGCACTACATGCTGGAGGCTCAATGGATGCAAAACAACTTTGCAGAAGAAGACCTAGGGTCTAGGTGGTCAGCAAGTTGAACTTGAGCTGTAATGATAGGTCATTGCAAACAAGCAGGCCAACAGCATTCTGGGATGCATAAGAAAGAACAGGTCTAAAGAAGTGATCCTCCCTCACTAACTTGTTTCTGGTAAGACAGAGTTGGAGTGTTGGGTCCAGTTCTGTGCTCCAAAGTACAAGAGACACAACATATTGGAGCAAGTCCAGCAAAGAACCACAAGAAGGGTTGTGAGGAGACATGCAAGGAGAGACTGAGAGATCTGGGACCATTTGACATGAAGAAGATGAGGTTCAGGGAGTTCTCATCAGTGTGTATAGTTACCTGACTGGGGGAAATAAAGAAAATGGACAGAGTCCTGGATAACATGCTTAGACTGATCCTGCTCTGAGAAGGCAGTTTGGACCAGAAAATCTCTAAAGGCCCATTTCCACCTCAACTGTCCTGCGATGCTGTGAAATAAGTCTGGGAAACCCTCCACTGAACCCCTTCTCTGGCCTGACAGTGCCATTACTGTAGGTCCTGGACTATTCCCTGTTTTTTCCTCCCCTCTAAGCTGTGGACAGGGCACTGCAGTGAATAATAGTGTGTTTATCAGTGATTTCCAAAAGCAAATGAAAGCTTGGCAGTGTAGTAAGGGGGTTGGTATCTTGTCACAGACTTTTATTTATGCCCCAGTAGCATCAGAGGTCAGATGGCTGGAGTTGGAATCTGGCCATACTCAGGATACAATCACTCCCAAAAAGTTAGGGGTAACCCTACCACTGCATAGCAGTGTGGAGGTATGTATGTATTTATCTATGTTCACATGTATGTAAAAGTGAGTATTACATTGTACAGTAAGGTATATGTTTATAGATTTGAACCCTTTTCTGCCTTTAAGGAAGAGTAATTTTAATGGACTGTCACAACAGTTTGAGATGTTGTGTACCTTCTGTACTTTGAGAGTTTGGTACCTTCTAACACTCCACTAGTATAATTTTGTGAAGAAACTATCCAAGGCTTTGGAACTGGGATACCTAGAAGTGACTTTTCTCTTGTCCTTATTAGGTAGCTGGAAGAAGATTACAGTATATAGTGTAAATTTAATGTCACCCTGGCAGGAGGTGGCAGGTTAGGAATCCTGTCAGTCACTGATTTACTGCTTAACAGTAGGGAAAGGCTTTAGAACAAACCCCGCAGGAGCATTATAAGCACTTTTTTATTGTCAAGATGTTAGAACACAACACAGGGTAGCCACTAAGCTTAAAAGTGATTTATGAAAAAAAGACCACCTGGAGATTATCTTATTTTTATCACTTTAAAAGGACATAAAAAGATCATTTTTGTCATATCTTTTTCCTGGTCAGTACACAAAACCAGAAAGGAGCAATCTACTCATAAAAAGGCCATTGATGTTACAAAATTGTTCTAATTTCTAATGTTGCATGTCATTTATTGCTTTTACTTAGAATGACCTGTGGTACATTTCCTAAGTTACTGTCTCTCCACTTCCACCAAATTTCCAATTTTCTCATTTAAAAAGCTGATTTTTTCCTGAACAGCAGGAAGCATTCAGAATCTGCTAAATATTTTAATATTGAGATGGAGACCTGTAAGGGAGTGTGTTGTTAAAGGCTGTGGCATTTTATACTAATTTTCCATCAGCAGTAACGGTTCCAGAAAACTATAATTTAAGACATTCTAAAATCCTAATACCAATCATATGAAATAATAGCACTTGCTATATAGAACCAACAATAAAAATAACCTTTGTAAAGAATAAAAGCTAGTAGTAGAAGTTATAAATTGAAAACTTTGGTGTGACTGGATTAACAGAAAAAATTCCTCAGGATCCCAACAAGCTATGTTTAATGTCAAGATCAGGACTCAAGAATAAAAGCAACATAAACCAAAGTAGGGTATTATTTTTAGCAATAATAGTACCTTGTCTAGAGTTGCACTTAGAGCTTGTGTAAATACAATATGGACTGCTTACCTGTTATCTTTCTTATGGTTGATTTGTGTGGGAAGTTTTTTTTTATTATTTTTTGGTGAAAAATGCAAATTGATTTTCCAGCTACATTGTCTGGCACTTCTAGAAGATAGAACTTGCTCAGACTGAGAAAACATTTTGCAAATGGACTACTGACAGTCCAACAGAATCTAAAATATTCAAGCTGAAACATTCAAATTTATGATTTCCATGGAAAAATGTCATGGTGTTGCATATGGTAGTAAACAAGCTCAAGCTTCTGAGCAGTAGAGATAAAAGTGAGTTTTCCATTACCAGGGAGAAGGACAGAGGGAAGAGAGCCTGCTGAGGGTCTCCTCAACTGGAACCAAAGTGTCAGGCTGTGACTTGAGTACCTATCCTGGGTGGGAAGGTCTTTGCAGAGTAAGACTTGTTTTCATTCTATGCCTGACAGGCTGGAAGAGATGGGGATCCATCTGATGATTCTCAAATGGGACGGCATTCCTCCTACTCCTTAAGCAGTGCTGATGCTACCTTGGCAGCCGGGGAAGCTTTCTAGGTTTGAGGCACAGACAAAGAAAGTAACACTCCTGACAGTCAGCTGCTGCCCACAGGGAAAAAAGCAATTTTCTGTTAATTGAGGAAATATGCCAGACTTTTCTTTAAGTGTTGGGCAGAATGACTGGCTTTTGTGCTCCTAGAAGAAATGTGCTGGGTTTTTATTTTGTTGTTGTTGGTTTTTGCTTGTTTTGTTTTGGTGTTGGGTTTTTTTTTAATATATTATAGATGGAGGGATTAGACAGTTCATCTCCAATACATATGAATAAAACTCCTTCAAAATAACAGAAATCTGGGGACAGGTTATTGTCAGGGCATTTTCTTCTCAGAATTGCAGATGCAGACCTGGATATTACCTGAATAAATTTGTATATCCATACCAAACATGAATTGAAGTCCAGATACAGAGTTTTCCAGGTTTTTCCACTCCAAGGCTAAATTATGCAGTAGGAGATCTGCACTACTGTGTGGGGAAGCCATGAGGAGTGTGTGCAGGGAAGGACTATGGATGCTGCTGCCTGTCCTGCTCCACTCAGTGGGATGCTGCACAAGGAGAGGTGAGTGGGATTATGGTCTCTGCCAAAGACCCTTGTAATGGCATGTTACATTCCAGTTATAGCTATTACTTTTAATGCAAAGCTGGCACAAAAAAGTAACAGAAATTTTAAAAAAATCATTTGATTTTTATTACTTTATTTCACCCTGTCCTGTTTAAAAAGCTTTTTTTTTCCCCTTCCTTCCTTGTTATAACCATTATGCAGGCTTTTAAGTGTTTATGGAAGTAAGAGATGGTATTTTCTAGTGCAAGAAGTGATAAACTTAAGTCAGTCCACTGGATAGGCATCTCTATTGATATTTCAAGCTGATGACGTACTGTGGGTAATATCACTTTTGGTAGCAAGGTAGCATTTTGTCAACAGTCTATAGATGCAAATGATCTTTTTGGAGTCAGGTGAACTCATTCTCAAGAATAGAGTTTGAGACAGAATAGGGAAAAGTCATGTCCATTTAATTTTCTTTTTCAATCAAAATTATAAATTTGCTGAGAAAATGTATCTTCTCTCAGTTTCTGTTAAGTAATAGCATTGCCTGCTTTTAGTTTATTTGTTCGTTTCAGAAAGTTCCTAATAGCTGTCTGAAAGGCAGAGATCTTTTTTTGTCCTCTATGTTTCCAGTCAAATATGATTATACAATTGGTACAGGAGCAGAGAAATGTTTTGAGGTGAAAAGTTACTAATTCTACAGTGTTTCTCAGTGGCATATCTGTCCTCCTTTGATTAAAATTCTACAAAAGCTGTTACTTCACTTTAGTCACATTTTTAAGGAATATTTTTGCATCCAACTATGTATTAAAGCAAAGATTAGAGGAAAAGTATCCACAACTCTTTAGGAGTGCTGGGAAAAAGAGATTATCTACAGGTTATGGATTCATGTCTGAGGTGGCATACAGCATATTTTTCCTTATGTTATTTGTACCCCCAATGACAGAGGCTTTTCGTTTCTGTTACTACTCAGGATCATGGCTAGGGACTATGGAAGTATTTCTCTCTGAAAGAAAATGTGCCACATTCATTGGTGTCACTGTCAAGCAAAATTATCACAGCGCAGGGACACACCAAGATGGTTGGAATTCTCTCCTAAAGGCTGAGCCAATGAGAATTTCTAACACCCCAGTTCCAACCTTTAGCTCATCTTGCTGCCTGCTTTGATTATGGTTTTTGGTGTAATCCCTAAAGTTCTGAAATATCTTGACCTGGCAATATAAAATGAAGACATTTATCCTGTTTCAGAGAGTAACATAAGCTGATTTCTTACATGACCAATTTATTTATGGCTTTCAATAACCTATCTTCAGTTGAGAGCTTTTTTAAGTTTTCCCTTGCTATCACATAATGTCTTTATTGGTTATCTGACAATCAACATATAGATTTTGGGATTTTTAACTATTCGGTAATAACTTTTAATGTGTCTCTTGATTTATTCATTGATTTGTTTTGGTTTAAAATGATAAGTTAGCTATGCTATAAAGAAGTATGTTAGAAACAATTACACAAATAAACACTTACAATCTTAATTAAATTCCTCTGTAGTTTCATAGCATGGGAAAATAGTAAAGAGAAAAATATATATTACTCTTAATTTTAAAGTGTTTTGGGAAATAGTAAAAGGAATTGATGTGGCATCTTGCATAGTTTCTCCTTGGAATTGAGTGAAGACCATCTACATACTTAAATTTACTGAAGAAGAAGGCCTATTTACATTCTTTGACACATTATCAAAACAAATTTGAGTTGTCATAATTATGAGCATGGTAGAATCACAGAATCACAGAATGTTAGGAGCTGGAAGGGACCTTGAAAGATCATCTAGTCCAACCCCCCTGCCCAAGCAGGATCACCTAGATTAGATCACACAGGAATGTGTCCAGATTGGTCTTGAATGTCTCCAGAGAAGGAGACTCCACAACCTCTCTGGGCAGCCTGTTCCAGTGCTCCGTCACCCTCACAGTGAAAAATTTCTTCCTTATATTCAGATGGAACTTCCTATGTTCCAGCTTGGAACCATTTCCCCTTGTCTTATCACTGACCTGGATCCATCCTCATGACACTCACCCTTTACGTATTTATAAATGTTAATGAGGTCACCCCTCAGTCTTCTCTTCTCCATGCTAATGAGACCCAGATCCCTCAGCCTTTCCTCACAAGGAAGATGTTCCGCTCCTTTAATCAACTTATGTATGTCCTTCTGGAACTGAGGGGCGAAAAAAAACTTACATTCACCTACTGTATGACTCTATACACAGAATTTCATCAAACTATCTGATGTTCTCTAGTGAATTTAACAATATGAGCTTGTATAAAGATGGTGGTTTTTTTATGACTGTGCAGATTTGATGTCTATAACTTTTGATATCTAGTCTTTTGTCACCATCCAGCTACTTATTCATTATGATATTTTTTTTTTTATCATTTGTTAAGTTAGTTGTTTAGGAGCAAGTAAGGGAACTCTTTAAGTGTTTCACAGTACACCATTTTACAGTCCTCAAAAAATTTCTATTTACTTTATACATAATGTGTGGGTTTTTAAGTAAAAATGCTTTGTAGAACTGCCCTGTAGAAGGGTACATTATATTTTTCCATAAACAATGACTTTTTTCCCTAGCAATAATAGTCATTATATACTGTCTGACTAAACCTAAAACATGAAAACACACATTTGACTCCCACACCATGATGATACTTGTATGCTTCTAGTGAAGACTGATTTTTTTCCTGTTACTTTTATTTTCTGTCTTATTTCAGACCAAGAAATAGGAAACTATTTTTAAGAAACTGTAATTAGGAAAGTATAAAGAGTTTATGTATAAAGTTGTCCCATATAAGTTCTCTAAATAAACTTTCTTAATATTTTTAAGCTATTCATAAAGCATTGATAACACATTGCTTATTTTGATGAACATAAATATATCCTATCCTATGCCATATAATACTCTTTGTAATATACTTCTGTTGTAAGAGCAATTTGGTGGCTCTTAAGATAACTCTAAAACACAAGTATGAAATTAAAATAGAACATTAGTGACATCAGTTGTCTTATTTTTCTCTGAGAAAAGTCATAAAGTCACCAGCACAACTAAAAACTAATCTGTTCTACTACTCATTATATCATTGAGTTTATTACTCAAATCTCAGACATATTTATGAACACTGATTTCATATTTTTAATAAAGGAAATGAGTGGGGGGAAAAAAGTAGCAGAAAAGCAGGGAGGAAAAGGAGTCATAAAGAACCTGAAGCTCTAAAAGAAGGAAATAGTTCTCTGTCACAATTTATACAGAGATTCCAAGATGGTACTGGGGACTGCAGAGGACTTGAAACCCTACACCTGACTGTCAATCCAGAAAAAAAAAAAAGAAAACATTGATTTAATTTTTTTACTTTTTTCAGAACCAGAAGCATTTATCCAGGAGATGCAAGTATGAAAGGTCAGCAATATTTCAAATGATGATGAGTGTGCTTTAGTTCTTTGCATCTGTTGTTGGTTCTTACTAAGTGTTTTCATTTTAAGGTGAAAGAGCAAAGAGAGAAGGCAGATCTAGAGAAGACAGAGATGGCTTTGGAACACGGAAGGGGAGAAGGACTGACAGTGAGAATAAGACTCAGATTTCCCTTGTTTTACCATAACAACTGGTGATGATTATGTATGAGATTAGGCAGTTCCTCCCTCTTTCTTCTCTCAGCTACAGAAAATCAGCCTTGCCTATGCATACCACTATGTTTATGAGCTTAACAGGTAAATGTTTCTTATTCCAGATAGGTTTCTCATTATTTCTTAACAAGAATATGGCACAAACTAACTTCAGAATCATCTTCTAGAAGTTTAGACAAAGAAAAGAGGAAAAAGTAGCTTTCTTAAAGAGATTTAACTATATATTTGATTGAAGCCACTCACAAGATTCCTAATGCATTTTCCAGAGCTATCTATTTACTTAAATAAAGGCATAATTGTAGAATAGTGCCCTGGATAGTCCAGACGTATTTCGCTTTGGCAGCTATATAACTCCAGTTGTGTCTCATTTTTCACGTGGAAGCCATTTGACATCACAGGTTTGCAAATGCCAAGAAGTATTTATTTTATCCTTGGGGAAGCAGAACACTGAGGAAAAAAGTTTCCATTTAAAATACGCAGCACATCTTTAGCACAGCTAAGCATTAAGACATTCCCAAACTAATGGTTTATGGCCATAGGGGCAACTTCTCTATTTTACTTGATCTGAAAATCCGCTTTATCAGTTTCTTTTTGTATTGCAGTTACATTTTCAAGTTAGGATCCTTAGGAAGGATCAAAGCCTATTGATAGGCTTTTTTACATTCTTGATTAAAAAAAAAAAAATAAAAAAGAAGGTGGTGTTCTGGATTTGTGACAACAGACAAGTGCCAGAAGAGAAGGACAACTGTGCTTGTTGGGGGCATGAGGAGCATAAGGAAACTGCAAAATAAAAAAGTATTATGTAGTAATCAGTAAACTCAGCTGTTTCTGTAGGTATTCTGGGGGTTGTAATCCTTTAGGCAATAACTGTATTACATATTTCAACATGTACTACTGAATTTTAGGGAAAACAGCTCACAATATTTTGCCTTGCCAATATCTTTTCTTGAAGATGTTGAGCTGGGAGAGAAAGATCATTTAAAAACATGTTGTTCTGGGATCATTAAATCTTTTAAAGCCAGACAGGGAGAAAACAAAACCTCTGAGACTATTAATGCTTTGGGGCCTACTCAACAACATGTTCCATAATGAAATGCTAAATCGGTATAATTTTGTTTAATCTGCCCTGCTTTGTCAGCTTTTTTTTCCCCTCTCTTGATCTTTTCTCTATCATGCCAATAAACAGACTGGTTAAGTGTGGTGCTCAGCTAAGAGTGCTGAATGACTTGGGAGGCAAATCTTATTTATAGATATCTTTTATCCAAGTGCTTCAAATTCAGAATAAAGTAGCACTTTAAATATTTGAGCTGGGGTTTGAGAGGTATGTAGGAAATATGAACACCCACTTGTACAAAAAGGGATTGCTGGTGATTATACTCTTAGCATGCAAATCTCTTATGCAGATCTGAAAATAACATTTTGACTCTGCAATGTTGTAATCACATCTTTTCACTCTTCTGATCTTTTTAAAGCTGTAAAGCACTGTATATTTTTTTGGAAAAAAACCTGAAACAATATTATGACTATTACATGCAGTAGTCCAATCGTTTTTCAGAGCACCTGGAAGTACCTTTCAGATGTTATCTTTCTGCTTTCACTTTGTTGTTTCTAATAGAGATTTTCTGAACAGGTAGAATGAATGAAATGTTGGGGAGGGACTCTGACAGCAGTTAAAGGTGAGTGAAATGAAATGTTTCAGAAAATTCTCTGATCTCCTCACATAGCAGCAATGCTCTTTCAGAATAATATAGTTGACAAAGTTTCTGGAAAGCTTTTCTGTTATAGGAAGCTGGGGTGAACCAGATATTTTCCAAATTCTTTGTTCCTGTCTGTCACAGTAATTCTTAGAAATATTCTTTCCTTCACCTGCTTCCTGATTTTGGTGGTTTTGCTCCTGACCATGCCCTACAGACTGCTGCAGTCTCTCTCAACCATGCCTGCCCGCTTCTGCCACTCTTCCCCACCCCAGAGATTCACAATGTGGTGGTGTGGCTGCCACTTGGCAGACTCCCAGCTTTAGTGCTAGGCAGAGGCTAACGGGTCTTGCCGAGTTCAGGATTCAGAGAAACAGCTTGTTACTGCAAGTGGTAGTTGCTGCCAGTTGCTGCTGAGCTCAGGGGAGGAGAGGCTATGACATTCAGCTTCTCGGGGAGGAGAAATGCGCTTCCCTTACTATCAGTTTCTGGCAGCATTGACTGATTTCAGATCTCAGTGGGAGCCATAGAGCAGAACTGTCTGCCTTTCAGTGTGCTGAAAGGTACTTCTCTGTCTGGCCTCTGATAAAGCCTTCTAGGTGGATTTTTTCCCCCTTCTCTCTATTCACTGCACCCAAGTAAAGATATGGGCATCTTCAGAGGCAGGGGGTGGGGGGAAGTCAGGGACATAGGTAGCATGCTCGTATCTACTGCTCACTGTGGTCAGACCCCAAGTCACAGAATATAGGCAACAACATATAAAAATAATTATTTATAGAAATAATGTCAGAGAATCATAGAATTGTTAAGGTTGGGAGAAACCCTTAAGATCCAGTCCAACCGTTAGCCTACCGTCACCAAGTCCACCGCTAGACCATGTCCTCAAGCACCGCATCTACCTGTCTTTTAAATACCTCCAGGGATGGGGACTCAACAATTTCCCTGGGCAGCCTGTTCCAACAATGCTTGACAACTCTCTCAGTAAAGAAGTTTTTCCTAATATCCAACCTAATTTTTCCCTGGCACAGCTTGAGGCACTTGTTACTGGGGAGAAGAGACCAACCCCCACCTCACTGCAACCTCCTTTCAGGTAGTTGTAGAGAGCAATAAGGTCTCCCCTCAGTCTCCTCTTCTCCAAACTAAACAACCCCAGCTCCCTCAGCCACTCCTTGTAAGACCTCTTCTCTAGACCCTTCACCATCCTAAGATAAGAATAAGGAAGATGCCTTCAACACTTGCTCTGGCACTCCTACAGCCAGATAGAAGTGTAGCAGTGATAATAAGAATCATCAGTGAAACACAGTGACTATAAGATGACCACCAACATTAAACCAAGGTGTATGCTGGATTTCATCAACTATATCTCAGAATAATTTTGCTTTTTAGATAAGGCTTATGCCTATGGTGGGTTCAGATAAGTTCCCCTTACAAAAAAAAAGAAGTCCTTATCTACAGAAAAAAATGTGTTTGATGACCAAGAATCAGCATGTGTTAATTTGGCAATTGCAATAAGAAGGAAATATATCCAGAATATTCAGAAATCATACATTACAGCATCTCAGTCTGTTCTCTATGAATACTCTGTGACTATGGCTCTGAAGTGAACAGTCACCCACAGGCATTGCTGACATTGCTGTCAGCACTCAGCTTCAGAGGAGTAAGTAATAAGAAATATGTAGAACCCTAGTTAGCAAGGTCAATTCAAAGTGTCATAAATAGAATCTTTGGGTGAAGTCATAAAACTACAGAATATTGCAAATGCCAGGAGATTAAAACCATCTTTGGAAAGTGCAAATGGAAAGAAGATGCACAGCACCTTCTAAGTAAGAACATTCTTGGAAAGATTCCTTAGCCTAACTATTAGGATATTAGATCAGGGTCTCTGTATAATCAAGGTTCAAGAGTGGAAGCCTGAGAGTGGAAAACATGTTAACAGTGTTCAGTTAGTTGAATAGAACAGACAGAACATCTGTTCAGCTTTAGTTGAAGACTGCTGGATAAACATTACTGTTTATTCACAAAAGTATAATTTCTACTGATCCTCTCAGGGTGAAGTGATCCAGAGAATGACTGTGACTGCATTTTACAAAGTGGCATTGGAAAAGACACAGTCCCAAAACACCATGCTATTCTTCTGTACAATGAATCTTCATATTGTCAGAATACTCTATCTTCTCAGTACCAAATGTATTATGTCAGTATGTGTCTCAATTATCCCATTAAGGGCATTATATAAAATAAAATTGCTATGGTAGCATCTGAAAGGCTAAATTTCTTTTTCTCATCTCTCTTAATTTTCACATGTAGTTTTCATCACAAATGATTTTTGAGCACAGTAATTAGTGATCTGTTTCACTCATGCTTACATCTCAAGAGGATAACAACAAGGTTGAACTTGACATTTCTCTATAAGCCTTGTAATGCTTAGACTCTTACTTCCAATACTTAAGTGTCTTTGGACAACTGCTTGCAGAAGGGCATTTTTTTGTTCCTTCGATGAAGTGCATCATCTCATAATGGAATCAGGAACAAAAACATTAAGTTGGAAATTAAAATAGGGTCAGGAAAAGAAGGAATCTGTTTCAAGGGGTGTTTTCACTGCTTCTGATGAATGGTTGAGATTTTCCACTTGCTTAGTTTCTGAACCTGCTTCTACGTGGCAAGAAGACATACCCCGTGCCAGATACCTTCTCTGGCATACAGGAAGGTGTTTGTTGTGCCTCCTGTCATGCATGCAGCAGCTGAGTGACATCGAGTAATGCTTCAGATTGGCCATACATAGTGGTTTCTTAGCACTGGAGTCACCTGGTGTGATTTCACAGAAACTTTGGAATTATTTTGTGTGAACCACAGAATTACATGGAAAATGAACAGTGTGGTTGAGGAGCAAGAGTAAATACTGGACAAATGCACATAAATATTAAAACATTTCCATGTACAAAACATTGGGCTGTATTTTTCCTGGTTACATCTTCCAGGTGTTTGTTGCATGCACTCATACCTGAGGCTCCTGCCCTTGCCATGGTGCTGGCTCCTGTGCTTGCTTCCCTTACTGTTTAGTAGAGTCCGGTGCTTATTAGTGGTCGTTATTTCATTTTGCTGCATGCTGTAGTGCTCTACTGTTCTTCATCACACCCTGCTGTGTCTGGGAATATTTTGAAAACAGCAATGGTGATGTGCCTGAACTTGCCAGAGCATCACTGTGGTTTCTTTTCTGCCCTACTGGACAGGCTGGAACTCCAATGTGAACTTGAGTTGAAGGAGTTGTGACATAGAAGATGTCTATGCTGGAGAGAGTACACCTTGTAGTATCAGTGGCTGTGTATGAGGTTGTGCTAGAGCACATCAAAGCATGTGGCCATGGATGAGCCCATGACAGAGCAGATACACCCTTGGAGGGATTGCAGCCATGGATATGGCCATGTTGGTGAAGGCTCATTCCTGAAGGCACTGTGACTGTGAGTAAGGTCATGCTCGAGCAGGTATATCTCTGAAGACATTGTGGCCCATGGAGAAAACTCTGCTGGAACAGGTGCACCTTGAAGTGACTATGGCTGTTGATTAGTATGTACCACAACAGGAATCCTACTGGAGAGACCGTATCTCATAGATAAAGCTTCACTTGGAGCACCTACAGCCTTAAGGGACTGAAGTCTGTGGATAAGTCCAAGGTGGGGCAGGAGTAAGGGCAGGAGTTCATTGCAATGTTAAACCTGATGATCTGGTCCAAAGGGACTGGAGGTGGAAGTTGTAATGGACATATCTTTAAACTATTGTAACTCATTTGAGTGGCATGCTATAGGAATTATTTCAGTGACCAAGGCATTCATGCCTTGAAGGATTCCAGGGATAGGACATCTACCACTTCTCTGGACCCATTCCAACAGGTACATGTTTTTCTGAACTGAGCCCTCCAGAGCTGACAATCAAGGGCATTTGATAGCATCATCATCTAAGCAGAGACAAAAGGAAATCCTTTGGCCAGTATAAAAACTTTCTGGTATGGAGACTGAAGTGCAGTGTCTAACTTTTTGTGCTCGTCAGTTCTTTTGTTGTAGATGCTAAGCGCCCTCAAGATAACTTAAAGTAGAGATCAGATTGCCCAAAATTATTTGGGTGTGGGATGAAGGAAATTTTTTTCCACATACTCATTTCCTTTCCAGAAGGTAATTGCTCTAGCTAGCTGTAACGTTTATTTTGTTACAGATCACTAATGATTATTTTCAAAGCTAGAAATTTATATTATTACATCTAATCCTTGCCAGTCAAACCTCTGTGAATCTGAAACTTCTTTGTTTCTGTCACTGTGTTTGTTATTTGCACTCATTTTCTGGAAGTAGAGCACTGAAAGCTTGGGAGAACCCACCTGACAAACATAATTTACTAAGTTTCTATGCCTAAAGATAGCTTAATTGGGCAGAATACTGCATTTGAAAGAAGGGAAAATTAGGGCAACAGAATGAACAATAATTACCAAAAAAAGTCTTTGAAAAGATTGCTTTGACAATCTGAAACTAATTCTGTTGATTAAAGAAAAAGAAATTTCTCAGAGTAAAGAAAAGTAGAGGTTTTTTCCTACAATAATAAAAAAAAAATTATTAAGCTCATCAAGTCTTTGTTTCTATTTTTTCCACCCATCTCTGCCTGGTTTGGGACTTAATAAAATTAATAAGCATAATTCTGAATCAATCCTTTGTAAAATATAATTGTGTGATCTACATCATGAAATAAACTTCTTTTTTGTCAAACTAGGAAGCGTTACCAGATAATGCTGTTACAACACTTGGCTGTTTACTGTGCAAGTATGTACATACATATATAAAACAACTTGCCATTATGCACTGTTACATGTGTACTGATTTTAGCGGATATAGAGTATCTAGTGTGGAGCTGCATTTTGGATTTGTGCTGACAATATAGAGATGGTTTGGTTATTGTGTTATGGTTGAGCAGAGTTTACACAGAGCCAAGACATTTTGTTTCTTTTCCCCACCCCACCAGAGAGGAGTGAACCAGCAGCTGTCTGGTGCTCAGCTGCCAGCTGGGGTTAAATCACAACTGTCCTTTTTAGCACCCAATGTGAATTTTGAATGGTTCAAGATAATGACAGATTTGATTGGAATGTACTAGATCAATTTACAGCTGCTATTGTTGTTTAGCTACTAGTTGGCAGGCTTCTGTGCTTGACATGGGGCTTACTTGCTTTACTGTGTAGTGCGGTCTAGTGCTTGTTAGTGGCTGCTGTTAGTGGACAAAAGCAATGGTGGTGCACCTGGGCTGGCAGATGGCCAATGGTTTCTGTTCTGCCGTACTGGACAGGCTGGAACTCCAGTGTGACCTCAAATTGAAGGGTCTGTGGATTAGTCCACAGCCTGGAGAGTCTGAGACCATGGTTATGTCTGTGCCACAGCAGGTATTCCTCTGTTGCTCATCGATAAGGCTCCATTTGGAGCAGATACAGCCTTAAGGGACTGTAATCTGTGGATAAGTGTGGAGCAGGGACAGGGGAAGTTTATTGCAATGCTAAACCTGATGATCTGTCCCAAAGGGGTCAGGAGTGCAGGTGGTAATGAACATATCTTTAAACTGTTCTAACCCTGGATTTGAGTTGTATGTTACAGGGATTACTATGGCAGAAAGTACCAAGAAAGACTCGAGGTCAACCCCTGGGGTTTTGGATTCAGGGATACAAAGGATCTGAGACCCGCTAAACTCAAAATGAAGAAGAGGTAGTGGCAACTACCTCTGGGGTTTGAACTGCTTCAGAAGCAGCTGGTACTGAAGCCCAGCTCCTCCTGTCACCCCAGCTGCCAGTGCTGGGTTGGATGTTCAAAGGGAGGGTTCCCCCTACACATCATTCAACTGGTGCTAAATGGAGTAAATGGGTTGCACTGATCACACTGTGGGCTTGAATAGGAAACCCTAGTTTCCCAAGAATTCTCGGAAGTGGTTGTGGACTGATCAAAAGGCAAAGATACTGGAATGTCACCAGGGGAGGCAGTGACATGTGCTGAAGGGGCCCCACTGTATAACAAGCCATAAGAGAATAAGCAACATCAGTTTGCTAATGGTTTCCATTGCACTGTGGGAAAGCATTAGAAGTGGAAGGCTGCTGGATGGACTCCTACATGAAGAGTCACAAAAGCTGCTAAAAGAGGTGAATTCAGACAGTTTGCAAAGGTGAAACCCATCCAGCTAGCTTTAGACATTGAAGTTGCTTACCATATGACATCATGCTTACCATATACAGCTGGGGGAAGAAGGAAGGAGTGGTAAAATTTGAAGTGGTAAAATTTGTCACATGAGGGAGCCCTGCTTTCCTGGGCATGGATGAACACCTGCTTGCCAATGGGAAGTGGGGAAAATAAATTAATTGTTTTGCTTTGTGTGTATGTCTCTTTTTCTCACTAGTTAAACTATCTTTATCTCAACCCATGAGTTTTCTCTTTTACTCTCTGACTGTGTCCCCCATCCCACTGCAGGGAGATCGAGCAAGTGTCAGAATGGAGCCAAGTTTCTGACTGGGGTCAAACCATGACAACTCGATACTGAAATTTGATTTCTTCATTACAAATTACAGAATATGACATCTTTGCTCCTTCCCTAGTCCCTTTGTGCTGTATAAATGGACCAACACAGTCTAAAAGACCATTATCTGTGTGGAGTTAATCCAGTGAAAGCACAGTGAGGACTAGTGTAGTGCTCCATTTAGCAAACCTCTTAGTGAAGAGGGGCTTATTAAAACAGCAAGTTAAGTAAGTGATGCAAAAATGGATGTATATGAAATCTAGACAGACTTTCAAGATTGACAAAACTGGTAGTCTGCCTGGAAATAACAGGTACCACAAAGGAGGTACCATCCAAGGATGAGCGCAAAATTACAATCCAACCACTAAAAATATAGAATCACTGTTAAAATAAATTCACTGTTTATGTTTGGTACTTATATGTACATATTAACCCTCCCACATAAATATTTGCATATGAATAATTATATTAATACATATGAATAAAATGTTTATATCCATATATAGATATCTATATTGATAACTATATATAATATATGTATATATATATATACATATTTATATATCTAAAACAGAATAGATCACTGTAAAGAAGCTATGTCAGCTAGTATATATTTACCCTTCCAAATATCTTCTCCCATCCACCCCAGGGGGAGTGAGTGAGTGAGTGGCTGTGTGGTGTTTAGTTGCTGACTGGGGTTAAACCGTTACAGTATGGAATAATTGTACAACTAAAAACTGTACTTTAAAGTGCTTTTGTAAATCTCAGGGTTTTCTCTTCTAATATTTTTATTAATATTTCTGATTTTCTTCAACTTATCCCATGTTTAAATCTCAGATAACCTTTATCAAAATAATCCTAAAATAATTGTATTGAGAATGAGATCAAAATGAACAGATTATTCTAAAAATGGGCTTGCACTTTCTGCAGTTCCAATTTCCCCTGCATTTCAAAAATTGTAAAATTTTTTTACAGGTCAGATGATGTAAGTCTGATGTCAGTTAAATTCTTTGGAGTGAATTACATTATTCTCTTTTTTTGTTGTTGTTGTTTTTCATAAAATCATTGCGAATGTGTGCAGTCAAATGTTTCCAAATATCACTAGATTGCCCAAGTTGTATGGGCTTCAGCTTTGCTTGGGGTGGTTTTTCAGAGCTTGTTTTTCTGAAGCTTTTAATATTGTTTTCTCTGTATTCATTCACATGTTTCAGTGATCTTTGATATAATATAAGCTATCTAAGTTTGTGGTTGTTTGGTGATCTGTGGGAAGCTATTTAAGGTTGGAGGTATTTCTAGTTAATTTCTTTCTATCCATTGAATTTAGCAAGAAAGTGAGTTTGTGACAGTTTTTACAATAGCTCCTTATCTACCAGGCTGTGTGCAGTGTAAAATAAAACTGTCACAAAGTTTTGGATAAAGATATTTTAAGATTCATAGGCATGAGACAAAAATAACGTTCTTCATTTATGTATTTTCTGTAAATAGTAGTTCCTATAGTTACATTTAATTGTCTACTTATAAATATATTTTTATTTTGATTTGCTTTAATAATGTTGGGCTTTTCAGTAGCTAGTACGTGCGCTGGAGTTCCCATAGCAACCAAAAGTTATTTTAAATTGTGTACCTCTTTTGTAACCACTTAGGGCCAAAAATTCAAAATCATGTCACCTGGACTATATTTCTTCTCAGGGATCTTGTCATAAGATGAAAACAGTTCATACACTAATATTTGCATTGCATTGTTCCAAGCTCTTCTACAATGGAAGAATTTTAAACTCATTGAACCATTTTTGCCACAGAAAACACAAATCGAGCTTGGTATATGTGAGACCCAGAAGCAATTGCTGTGTCCAAACATGCAGGTGGGTCTTTGTCTTTTCGTGTCCACATCACAGTGTAAGATACCACCCCTAAGTTCAATAAACCTAAGATTTTGCACTTTTTGAGAAGTGGCAGTAAAATTAATTGATTTATTTTTAATATTTATTCCTCTTCAGAATTTGCTCTCCTGAAAGGAAATGTGATTACAGATATATGCAATATGTAACCCTTAATGAGTACTTCTCCTGAAAGCAGTCATACTGAAGCTAATGGGAATATTTGCCAGAAGTAAATCATACAGGAGTCTTTCTAAGGCTGCACTGTAAGAGCAACTTAAACTAGCTTTGTATTTTGCTTTTGTCAAATACTAAATAAAAAAAAAAACCAACAAGAAAGCAGGGGAAAATACTTTAGGTTATTAATATTTAAAAGCATTTCAGCAAGACCAAATAAAGACTAGTTATGGAACAACATATCTAAAAATAAAATATAAATAAATTTTTAAAAAGGGGGCAATTTCAAATCTTGTAATATGTTGAATAATGTGTTCACTTAGTTTAGACCACTGGAAGATAGAGTTTGAAGACTATATATGGATTTCTTTGTTTTAATTTTTCAGACTGATCTGCAGGTTTTGATGCAAAGCCTATTGGGAATTACCTGCCATCAAGAAGGAAGTGGTCTGTAGCATTGAGACATTGAGCCTAATACTATCTTAACTTTCCATATATCTATGATTTAATGCAGACTGTTAACAATAAATGGTCAAATAACCCTTTACTAACAAAGCCAATGAACAAACCATCACAATGCACACAAATCAAGAAAAGGTGGCAGGAGGCCTGTACGATTGAACAAGTAACTCCTGACAGGACTCAAGCAAGAACAAAGGAAGAAAAAAAAAGAGGTGGAAGCAAGTGCCTGTGCTCCAGGAAGGGTCTAGAGATGCAATATGAGCATGGAGGGATGGATTTAGGAAAGTCAGAGCCAAATCTGGAGTTGTATCTGGAAGAGAACTTGAAGAGCTAAAAGAAGGCCTTCTGCATGTATTTCAGCAGCAAAAGGAAACCTAGGATAAATATGGACCCACTGCTAAATGGGACAAAGGACATGGTGACTAACATGGAAAAGCCAAGGTACTTAATACCTTCTTTGGCTTGATCTTTATTGGTAAGCCTTCCTTCCTCAGTCTCAAATTCTGGAGAACAAAGACTTGGAGGAGAATAAGGTTAGGGAGTGGTTAAACTGTAATTGCAAAATTACATTGAACCCAAAGGGCTGCACCCAGCAATGCTGGGAATGGAAAAACAGGAAGAAAATAAATGACACATAAAATTATCAAAAGGTATTACTTCATACTGCTGGTGTAATCAGCTAAACCTTAAAAGCATGACTCAGATTTAGGACAAAAGTTTACCTGTTTGTGCAGTAAAGTGTCTTCTTAAGACCAAGTGTATAAAGATTTTCATATCTTTTTATTCAGGTGGAAAGATACATATCTGCACGTGATTTAGGACAGAATGGGTTTTTTTTACATAGATTTGCTCACTTCACGTTCACAAAGAACTCACAAAGGAGCAATTTGCTATATGTCAAAATTACAGAAAATCTTTGACATTTCTTGGATCACTGATCATGCAAAGAACTCTGTGGCAGTTCATTTTTCATGATTCCCTTAGCCTATGGTTGAAGAAAATGGATTGGTGCTGATGATGGTCCTGACTATGCCTTTTCTACTTAAGAAAGGGATCCAGCAAAGCCTGGCCTTAGGAAAAAGAGCATAGGACAAAAATGTGTAATATGAAAATCTGTGTCAGCTTGAAGGGCTAATAATCACTATGAAAGCTCTACAATACATGAATAAATTTGTCAGACTCTCACAGTCACTAATAGCTTCATGAGATGACGGAATCCTGATCTCTGATGAGCTTTCTATATTCCAGTCTTCTATGGCAATTGAGGTGTCCTTGTGACTTTAAGGCTTCTGAGGTACTCATCATGGCTTCAGGATAACTGGAAAATTGAGGTAGAGCAGTGGAAGAATCCATATTTTGATACATCAGGAATGTTATCAGTGAGTCCTACTAGGGAGCTGAGCCATCTATGCTATAAACTTCATTTCTCTTTTTGTTCCTGTGTTTAAGTGGAGATATGTTCAACACCTGTACTTCTTCCACAAGTCTCCTGCTGCTCTCCAGAGATATGTAGTCACAACTCGAATACTTAAGAAATTAGTGTTTCCTGTGCAAAAGTACAGTCCATGGTGTTGGTGCATAATTAAAGTGATACAGTCCTGAGTAACCCTTGATCATAACCCTTTTTTTGTTCCAGGTGACCTCTTCTAATTCACTGGGAAGAAAGGGCATCAGCTGCTCACTGATGAGCTTATCAAAATCTGGTTTTCTTCTACTTACTTCAGATTATTCAAACATAACTGTGGAATTAGTATTACTAGGAAATATGTTTGTTTTTTCTATGCTATTGATCATAAGTACTTGATTTTTCATATTATTTTTAGTCTAGCAGTATTAATTTCATGATACTTACCCTATTTTCAAGACAAAAAAAAAAAAAAAAGACATGGAATAGATTTTTTAAAAAAAAAAACAACACTTAAACAAAACAAAAAACTGAAAATTAGACAACCGAGACTTGATTTTTCAAAATACTTTGTTGTATGCAATATTTGTATGTTAAGAAAAAACAGAAACAACCTCTAAATGGGTTTGCTATTAATAGCATTTCTTAGCTCTCACTGTTAAACAACCTAGAAAAAGAGGAAAACAGTACTAATAAGTAACTGTGAAAGGTACCATTTGAGTGTCTTCTATGAAAAGTAGTTACTACAAAAAAATCAAAGCAATGGAAGAGTCAAATTCAGGGATGGAAATAAAAATAATTATTTTTTTCTCGCAGATCACTTACTCTTTGCCTGAAATTGCCTATAATTTTCTATAAAATATTTTAGTAAGTAAAAACCCCTCCTACAAACAAATAAAGTTCAATTTAAAAATGGATCAATAAATTTTCCTAATCATATTACAGGTCTCTAAAGTTCATCTAGCTACAACTACATTGAACCCTAGAAGTTCTGTCTTGAATACGGCATAATCTACAATTTAAGTCATTAATTCTAGAAGGGCATTTCCTATCAGGCTGTTTTTCTTATTCTCTCTGAACATTGGCATCAGTTTCTCTAATATTAAAACACTTATTAAAATTTCATTTGTAATTTCTTTTTTTTTTTTTTAAAAAGCACTTGGATAGTTTCTCTAGTGCATCTGATTTAAAGATGTTTATTCCAAAGAGCCATTAACATAAGTCTTGGTTACTAATGGGCTGGAAAGTACTTCGTTATCTCATGCTTTATAAGAATATCAGCTAGCTTCTCCTTAAGTACATGTTATAAACATTTAATAGTATCACTGTTTTTAAATAATTTATTTTTTTATTGATAAATTGTGGGGTTTGTCATTCTTAGTAGTCTTTAAAAAATCTGTTTTTACTGACAGCTGTAACAATTACAAGTTTTTAGCTTTAACTTCATATATCCCTTTATCATACTTCTTAGTATTTAAATATTTTCAGAATAAAATTTTTATTAACTATTTTAGTGGGAAAATATGCTTTCTACATGAATCATAATAGATTTAACCAATGATGTGCCTTTAATTAAACATGGAAATCTTAGGTTTTTTTTTTCATTTCTACCTATTCCTTTGTAAACATTTTTTGTTTCCAGTCAAGCTTTTTAGTCTCTTGGTTTTTTTTTCTTTCCAATAGCTCTCCTCAACACTGGGAAACTGTTCTCTGAAACATCACATACATTACTTATTGGGGCTTTGTTGTTTGCTTGTATATACTTCACAAAATATCAGTAATGAATACATTTGTTTCAATCTTTATTAATCCAAAAGGAAACCAAAGTATGCTTACTAACTTTTGGATACAAAGTGTACAACAACTTTTTTTTTTTTTTAAATCACCATTTATAAATTTTAGCTACTTTAATATTTTATTACTACCCTGTGTTGTACTTTCAGATCATCTGTTAAGTAGTTTCCCCATAATACCTTATTTTGTTTCCTGCACCCAAGACTGCTGCTCCAGATAAAACCTTTAGTATTGCCTCATTTGGTCTGTTGGTCTATAGGAAGCATTGACCAAAGACCCTGCTGAATCCTGTGGTCCTTTCATCATTATGTTATTCTTAAAAATGCTATAGAAGATTCTTAACTTCTAACCTTATACAATTTTCCACTAATTTTCAGTTATGTCAGTTACAGCAATTTTCTGATCATTAATTGTTATTTCTGCTGCTTGCACCTTTCTTTGGCTGTAAGCACAAAGGAAAAGTTGAATTAGGGTTAATTTTGTAACCTCCTTCCTCTCTCTGTCTCATTTATTATTGTAGCTAACATCCAATCCAGTAATGAGTATTGACCTTTGTAACTTGAGATATTTCTTCAATGTGGTCCTCTCCTGTGCTGGAGGCCCATTTGCAACAAGACTGAAATCTTCATCTTCCCAGCATTTACACAATAGGGTAAAAGGACCTTTGGGGTGCATGTTGTCCCACCCTAAATGTGATGTATAAGACCAGGAGATAAAAAACATTTTAGAAGTGCCCATATTTATATTAACAGCTAAGATACATCAAAGAAGCATACATCAATACCTTCTGATCTAATTTAGACATCTTGAATTTCACCCGTGAAAATTAATTTTGTTTCTTTCATTTTACTCCTGTGCATTATGCCTGAACAGCAGAGGTATCGGAATTTATCAATTTCTGTGACTTTTCAAGTTGGGATTTCAGTTTTTAGAATCTAACTATTTTTTAATTTGTATTTTGAAAGATTGTTTATTTGAAATGCACAGAAATTTCCATGAAAACAGCTTATTTTAATTGAGAAAGTAATTAGAAAATCTTATCTTTATCATATTTAATAATGCTATTCCTTACTAGCCAGAAATAGTAATAATAAAACAAGAGTTATAATGAAAATCTAGTTCTTCTGTAATTCTCAGCACAACTATTTGCATAAGTTATATGTTGCAAATACAATTCATACGTAAGGAACACAGAAAAAACTATTTAAACCTGTTTAACAGCTTTTCATAAAACAGGATTTAAAAGTTCAGTTTAGAGGTAGAAGACTTGCCTCCTAGAAACTGCATCTGAATGAAGCTTATTTTTAGCACCCTATCCCTACAATTTTAAGTTTTCAACATTTGATATGTGCTTGCTACAGCACTCAGAGCATCCATGCTCTCATAAGAATTGGTATGTTTGGTTTTAGATTATTGATTGGATAATTAAATATTTTGAAATTATGCAATTTATAGTATTACATTTTAACATTTTGATTACTGACAGCTTTGCTCAAGTTATTATGCCAAATATTAGCTTCTATAATTGAAATCTATATCAAGCACAAAATATACAGAGATTAATTCTTCTTTTATTTTTGGATATAACAAAAACAAAAAAGTTTGAAAGTGATAGATTCCAAGGAATTTATTAGGAAATTCTACTAGGAATGTGACACAAAGTGTTAACAAATCCAGCAGCAAGTGTCACAGTGTCTAGCACTTAAGGGTTGGGGATATTATATTACTATGCCATCCATATATTCTTTCAAGTATCAACTAACTAGGCTTCACAATGGCATCTTTATATGTATGACACCATTTGATATGCATATTTTCAGTCAGTAGCACAAGGTTAATCAGTACCCAAAACTCCAGCCTCTGTTCCCATTCACTGTTCATGCCTTCAGTAACTCCTCATATTCACCTGCAGAGCAATTTGTGCAGGAGTGCACTAGGATGGGGAACTGATCCTGCTGGAAAAGGTTAGGTGGGTTTTTTTATGGATTCCTTTTTACACACATCAGTTACCTATTTGGTTCACCATACAACCTCATAAATACTTAAGGATAGTACAGAGACAGAAATGAGTGTTAGTGTGGGATAGGAAATGGCTCATGAATTGATTAAATTGGCTTCTTCAGAGTTATTGTACGGCATGTAAATGTTCAGAGTGGATTAACAGGTTTATATAAAAGGATGTTGTGATAAATCACTTAACAAAAGAGCTGGAGAGACATGCTGGAAGAATGAATGGGGAAAGAAAAGGAAGAGAAAATAAAGGCATGCAAATGGTTGAATCTTAAATGAAATTAAAACAGCAATCACAGGTCTGCATATAACTTCTTAAGTGTCTCACTTTTTTATTTTAAGAGTTGCTGGAGGTGGCAGAGATGTCCTGACAGCTGCCCTCAGAGATAGATGTGTCTGTATGTGCTCCAAGACACATTTCTGAATTTTTTCAAAACTTTTCAGTGATGTCATGGTTTAGACCTGACTGGCAACCCAACTGGTACTCAACAAATTTTTTGTCTCAGTCCCCACTGGAAACCTCTCTTCCCAAATCTTGAGTGGATGGACTGCCAGACAGACACAAAGTCCCTCCTACTGTAAAAGATCATGACCACCTGAGGAAACTGAACCACAGGATCTGTTGAGATGCATCCCAGAGTCCTGAGGGAATTGGCTGATGCAGTTGCCATGACACTCTCTATGTTATTTGAAAAGTCACAGCAGTCAGGTGATGTCTCTGGTGGCTGTAAAAGGTTCACCTATATTTTAAAAAGTTAAAAAGGAAGACCCTGGGAACTACCAACCTGTCAGACTCACATCTATACCTGCAAAAATCATGGAACAGACCCTTGTAGAAGCTATGCTATGGTACATGGTGGACAGGGAGGTGATTCAAAACAGCCAGCATGGCTTCACCAGGGGCAAGTCCTGCCTGACCAACCTAGTGGCCTTCTATGATGCAGAGACTACAGCAGTGGAGTAAAGAGCTACAGATGTCATCTATCTGGACTTCTATAAAACCATTGTCATGGTCCCCCACAACATCTTTCTCTCTGGATTTGAAATAGTTTGGGAAGATTGCTTTGTGGATGAGGAAATGTTTGGATGGTCCCATCCAAAATGTAGTGGTCAATGGCTCAATATTGGAGTAGTGTCAGGATAAGTAGGGGGGCCATATTTGAACTAGTACTGTTCAGTATCTTCATTAGTGACATAACCAGCAGGATTGAGTGCATACTCAGCAAGTTTGTGGATGACACCAAGCTGATTGATACACTTGAAGCACCTGAGGAATAGGATGCCATTGAGAGGGACCTGGACAAACTCAAGAAGTGAGCCCATGTGAACCTCATCAGGTTCAATAAGGCTGAGTGCAAAGTCCTGCACCGGGGTCAGTTTGAGCTCTACTATAAATACACACTGGGGGATGAAGGGTTGGAGAGCACCACTGCAGAGGAGGACTTGGGTTACTAGTGGGTAAAAAGCTCAACATGAGCCATTAATGAACACTTGTAATTCAGCAGACCAACCACATCCTGGGCAGCACCAAAGGAAGTGTGGCTAACAAGTCAAGGGAGGCGATTGTGTCCCTCTATTCCAGTCTTGTGAGGCTCCCCCTAAAGTACTATGCCCTAAGTACTGACCTCTGGACTTCTCTGCACAGAAAATATGTGGACCTGTGGAGTGGGTTCAGAAGAGGGCCGCAAAAGACATCAGAGGGATGGAACATCTCTCCTGAGAAGACAGGCTGAGAGAGTTAGGTTTGTTCAGCTTGGAGAAGGCTCATAGGAGACCTTATTGCAGCCTTCCAGTACTTAAAAGGGACAGACATATTAGTAGGCCAGGCATAATGAAACTCCGACCAAACTGATCTAGTTGAAGGTGTTCCTTGTCACTGCAGGTGGGGTTGGACGAGGAGACCTTTAAAGATCCCTTCCAACCCATATTCTGTGATGGTCAGTGATGGTTAAGGGATGTATTTAGCTGAAACATTTAAACATGATGTTCTCCCGTCCTTCCCAAAATTTGTGGATCAAGAAATCCATTATGTTGGAGCATAGGAAGCTCTACCTGAATGTAAGGAAAAGCTTTTTCACCAGGAGGGCGACGGATTACTGGAACAGGCTGCCCAGAGAGTTTGTGGAGTTTCCATCTATGGAGACATTCAAGTCCAATCTGGACACATTCCTGTGTGATTTAATCTAGGGGATCCTGCTCAGGCAGGGGGTTTGGACTAGATGATCTTTTGTGGTGCCTTCCAACTCCTAACATTCTGTGATTCTGTGATTAAGATATGTCTGAAATCTTCTGGATAAAAGATGTCTGATCCCTACATTGCTGTGTGCAAACTCAATCTACTACTCAGTGTATGGATAAGGCACTATGCCCAACTTTCCCAATCAGACTTTAAAAACAAACAAAAAACCCAACAAACAAACAAACAAACAAATAAATGTATAAAAAAAAATTTAAAATCCATTTTCATTTACATAATTACAAGCTGTGCAATTTGTGAAGTCAGAAAGTGGAAAAAGGAAAGTAAAATCCTAATAGTTTTGAAGCCAGGAATGTTTGCTAGAGTGTTTGTTTTGAAGAGTACTAGATGTATGTGCACGTTTGCATGTGTGTGTAGGAGATGATTAATTAATTGTGATTCTGTGATTTCCCTGTGTGTTAGCAGACAAAATATTGCTAAGACTTTGTGTGCTTCACACACAGTGGTCAGAGTATAAAATTTATACATGAGACACTCTTTACATCCTTGCTCCTTGCATTTTGTTTCCTAAGGCTTCAATGAATGTAAAAACAACTAAATTGCTGAACTGCCAAGGGCTGAAATCATGCTAGTTTTCATAAACAAGGTAGGGTTGGGGTTGCTCAGTGCTGACTGGAAGAACTTCAGGGAGGAAAGGGGCAGTAGAAAATGTTCATATATTGTATCTAAATCTGCCAGTACTATGTCATTTTGTAGGCATTTCTGAACTATCTCCCATTTATAATTTTAGAATGATATGTATACCTTTTTTATATAAAATTAAAGCCAAGCAATAACTAGGCAAGACTAAATCATGGAATTCATTCATCTAAAATCCTTGATAAGATTTCTTTCATATTCCTTAATGATTAAAAAACATATGAAGAAGTATTAAATATATGTTTGAGATTCAGCTTAAATTTTTAGCACACATTTTAGCTATATACTATTTAACATACAGCTACTATTTATAACCTCTCTATTGACTTTGGTGGGATTTATTATTCTTTTTATAAAAGCCAAAGCAAATTTGAGGAAAAAAAACTTAAAATGGGCATTTGGCTAGTGGCCAAAAGCAGGAGTTAAATTCCCTGGAAACCCTTTTTCTGGAGGGAAAGCAGTGTAGCCCTCCAGCCCCGTGCCCTCCCAGATGTATGTAAGGCAGGGGTTTGTGAAGGGAAGTGCCTGGGACACTTCTTGCAAACTGATACCTGCATTTGCATGTTCAGAGGCATGGATCCATTAATATGTCCTGGATGCTGCTCAAGATATCCAAGGCAGTGCAAAATCCCACAGAAAGCAGACTGAGCACTGCGGTATTTAAAAACAGAAGTACAGCGCTAATGAGGACTGAGAAGTCATGAAGAAGCTTAACACCTCTTTACCTGGTTACCAGCTCTATTTGATACTTCTCAGGGATATACATTTAAGTAGGGTCTGATGCAATAGGACAAGGGCTAATGGTTTTAAATTAAAAAAAGGATAGATTTAGACTAGATTTGAGGAAGAAATTCTTGGTGATGGTGGTGAAACACTGGAACAGGTTGTCCAGAGAGGTAGAAGAATCCCCATCCCTGGAAACATTTAAAAGGTCAGGTTGGTCTGGGCTCTGAGCAACCTGATCTAGTAGATGTCCTGCTAACTGCAGGGGAGGGCGTGAACCAGATGTCCTTTCAAGGTGCCTTCCAACCTGAACTATTGCATGAGTTTGTGATTCTATCAGGTTTCTAATTGAGCTCTCACCCAGCACTTGCCAAGATTTGTTTCTGTGTTCAGTCACCCGGACCCACCAGACAACACACACCTCCAGCCTTTCTGAGGTAAGCACCACAGAATTCATTGGAAAGGGTAAGTAGTACACAGCACAGCATACAGAATACACAATGATGCTTTAATCATAAATCTGTAATTCTTTGGCACGGTGTCCTTGTTTCACCTGCTAAATAGAGCAGTATGTGAGACAGCTTTGTACGATATCGTAATGACAGGTCATTTGGTAGAGAAATCATAAAAAACAAGCTATGACTTAGCTCTGCATATTTTTCACAATTCAATTGTATGTTACATTTGTACACTTTATATTTGTACATTCAATTATTAAAGGAATGTGTTGTCATAACACCTTTACCTTCACAGGGCCACCAAGGTGATTAAGGGAGTGGAACATCTTCCTTATGAGGAAAGGCTGGGGGAGCTGTGTCTCTTTAGCTTGGAGAAGAGGAGACAAAGGGATGATCTCATTAACGTTTGTAAATATGTAAAGGGTGAGTGTTAGGAAGATGGAGCCAGTGTTGGACAGTGATAGGGCAAGGGGCAATGGCTCCAAGCTGGAACATAGGAAGTTCCATGTGAATGTGAGGAAAAACTTTTTCACTATGAGGGTGACAGAGCACTGGAACAGGCTGCCCAGAGAGGTTGTGGAGTTTCCTTCTATGGAGACATTCAAGACCAGTATGGACATGTTCCTGTGTGATTTAATCTAGGTGATCCTGCTCAGTCAGGGGGAGTTGGACTAGATGATCTTTTGAGGTCCCTTCCAACACCTAATATTTAATGATTTTGTGATTCTGTGATTTATACTTTCATACTGGAATTTATGATTCAATCTCACGTTAATATTTGCTTTCTCTTAAAGAAGATGAACTAAATCCTTCTATTTTAAAGTGTTGTCTGCTGTGTTGGTTAATGTAGAAGCTTTGAGGAAAACAAGATCATTTGGGGGGAAATAACCAAAAATTTATCTGAAATAATAAGTAGAAGAGCAGCTGCCCAGCTGGATTTATCTGAAACTGTGCCAAAGCATTGAAAAGGAAATGGTACATTTCATTCAAATTACTAATGCTAATATTTAATGCAAATATAAGTCAGTCACAGGGTGCATTTGAGGTCAGTGGTGCACCTGGCCATAGGTACTTCAGTCCCCTTTGGAGCCCATCTTTTCTCAACGGCTTTGTGGACTGAATGACTGTCTGTTTGATGTGAAAGACTTGCAAGAAACACTTGCAGGTCAGTACTCTGGGCAGACTTAGCAGAAACTTGACCTAACAAGCTTGGTGACCTTTCCAAGCTTGAACATATTGAAACAGATACTTAAATGCCTCTAGAAGGTCATACCTGCCAGGTTGTAAATCAAGTCTCGTGTCGAAAATGTCCCATTATACATGGATACTAAGAGAACAAGCAGAAGCCTGAGTCTGTAGCCTGGGGATCAGATCTCTCAACTGAAAATGTATCAGTTCCTTTCTAGATCTTGCTCCAGAGCACTACTACTTCTGGGTTTGGCATCTGACATGGAACTACTTCTATCACATTTTGTATTTGAAACTTTAAGCAAGTAATTTGGTTGAATAACTTTTAATGAAAATGACAAAATTGAATTCTACAAGATTTTGAAAGATATTTAAAATTTCATTTCACAGCATACACAGAAAAACCTCATTGTCAGTATGTAGTTAACGCAACAAAGAAGGCTAAGGCCCACCTGCAGTTAAACCAGACAAATGATGTAAATGACAGCAAGAAGAGTTTGTCAAATAGATCAGTAGCAAAAATGAAAACTAGGGAGAATGTGGGTCTGGGAAGGAGCTCTGTGGAGAAGGACCTGGCAGTCCTGGTGGATAACAAGTTCTCTATGAGCCAGCAGCGTGCCCCTGTGTCTGAGAAGGCCAGTATTCTAGAGTGCATAAGAAGAGTGTGGCCAGCAGGTCAAGGGATGTTATCCCCTGCCTCTACTCTGTCCTGGTGAGGTCACATCTGGAGTGTTGTGTCCAGTTCTGGGACTTCACAGAAGACAAAGAACTACTGGGAAGAGTCCAGTGGAGAGCTACAAGGAAGATGAGGGAAGTGGAGCATCTCTCATATCAGGAAAGGCTAGAAGTAGGTCTGTTTAGCCTGGAAAAGGGAAGACTGAGAGGGGACCTTAACACTTATGAATATCTAAATAGTGAATGACTAGAGAATGGAGCCAGACACTTTTAAGTGGTGCCCCATTGACAGGACAAGTGGCAATGGGCATCAACTGGAACTCACAAAGTTCCACCTGGAAGAAAAATGTCTTTACTTTGAAGTGATAGAGCACTGGCACAGGCTGCCCAGAGAGGTGATTGAGACTCTGTATATATACAAGACCCCTCTGGATACAATACTGTAGAGCATGCTATAGGTAATCCTGCTTTAGCAGAGGGGCTGGACTAGATCTCCAGAGATCACTTACATTTTCTGTTTGTTATTGTTTTCCAGGTCTGATGCTACTCATCCCTTAAGAACAAATAGTACAATGGTTTATGGAAAAGTCTGATCAGTGAGTGCTACATTCCATTACCCTTGTCCTTTAATACGCTATCCAGCTAAACTTTGTCTATGGAGATTGTCCAAAAAATCGAGGATCAACAACCGGTATAACTAGAGCATCTCTCAGATTGCATGAGATCTCTTTTTTTTTTTTTTGGTGGGAGGTGGGTGGGGAAGTGGCTAGATACATTTGGCTAAGGGCAGAGGATGTGTGAAGTGCAATTCTGTTAGCATCAGAAAAGACTCTGACTGCTACAAATTACCATTTTAAAAGATAAAGGAGCTGCTTTACATTTAAATGAGACAGAAACCTTTGTTTCAACTTTCATAAGGCACTGATCTTTGTTTGAAATATTAAAAAAAAAAATATCACAGCCCAAAAGATAGCCTCAAGGAAGCAACAAGGAAACCTTTTAGTAAGGAGAGTCTTCATTGATTGTTAAATACAGTGCGCTAAATTTTGGGTTTGATATAATTCCATTTACTTCAGTGGAAGTGGATATAGCAAGGTTTGAGACTCCATTTGTCACAGTTACTGATAAATCTTCATTCATTTAGTTTTTATATACTTTTTGATTGAAAATAAAAATTTTATACTGGCATCAAGTAATCATTTTTTCAACTGGAAATACAATTTAGAACTTAAGTAAATAAGTTTCAGAATATCTTTATCAGGTAGATAAAGACCACTACTATTTCATAGATTAAATAATATGTTCTGAGATATTAATGCCAGATCATACAACAGTTTGGTGCAATCTGAGTATAAACTCTGAATCTAAAACCCAAATGGTGCTCATAAATCCAGATTGCATTTATGGTTTTTTTTTGTTTGTTTATTTGTTCATTGGTTTTATTTTTCGGTGGTTGTTTGGGTTTTTTTTTTTAAATGCTCCCACATTGCAAAGGTCTGTAAACTGCATCATTTGGACATATGTAAAAATACAGTTTTGAATGCATAATGAGAACCTACACATTTCTTAGCATATGTTGGTGACTGAACACTGAGTGATTTATACTGCTACTCCTTCCAGTGGTAACACTTTGGCATGTAATGTTGAACTTAGGTGAAATTTAAGCCTGCATCTATACTAATAAATCAAATAATGCACAGGAATTTTAACAGACATCAGGACAAGATTGGCTACGTTAAAAAACTGTTACTAATCAAGTAGGTTCAAGATATAAAAATATTCTAGGGACTCTTCCTGATATGTGGTCTGCAGGAAACCACTGTGCTTTCAATTGTGGAAAGTACTATGTTAATCTAGACCAGACTGTCCCTGTAAACCAAACAGACTAGTAATGTCTAACACCTTTTGACCCTTTCTATGGACACAGATACTTGTCTAGATCCAAAATTGTGATCCAGAATATGAACATCATTTTCTAGAGGTTTCTTCCTTTCCGAAGTGATTTTTTTTCTGTCACTGAGGTCATCTTGGGTTTCAGGACATCNAAAAGAGTGTCTTGAATGCCTCCTAAAAGCCAGATTTGGAAACCAAATTATTGAGTACTTCTTAGCATAAGCACTCCCATGACAGGTCAAAGAAATCAGTCTGAGTTAGTTAGTCAAGTGTTGCATGTTAAATGACTACAAGCAGACTTAAGTATATGATTAAATGGTTTCTTAATAAGCCTAATTTTGTTAAGGGAATGAGAGCAATATATTAATGTTTTAAGGAGTGAGATCTAGTAGCTAATCTACCAGATGGAATAAGAAATAAGTTAACATTTACCTTACCTCTGTAAAGAAATTATACCACAAATTAACTTTTCTGTAACAGATGTTAAAATCATATATTGGGGAAGGGTGTAAGGGTTGGCTTTAAGTACAATTCTAATTAAAATATCAGTATGTTTATTGGTTTTGGGTATTTTTAATGGTAAATGGAGTTGGTTTTGTGCTAACCTTCTTGGTAGTCACCAGGAATAAATGTGTTATGTGCCAGTTAAAATCCTAATGTATTTCTTCAATACTGTTGTCTTCAAAGTAAAAGAGAAAGCAGATTTTCTGCCTGTTGAAGAAAAGTGACAATTAAGGTTAGGTGAAATGAGAACTGACTTTAATTTCTGATACCAGGAAGTTGTCTGATAATGCAGAGGAATCAGATTTGTCAAGCAAAAAGACACCTTATTGCATAGTAACTTGTCAGGATATTTAAGTCTACACTGAAAACTAATTGGCTGATGCAACATTTAAAAGCATACACATGATTTTCAGAAACGTTGTCTGAAGTTTCCAGAGTATTCATTGATAGGTGTTGCTCTTAAAATCTCGGTATTATGTTGGCTCATGGTTTATGGAGATAATGGAGCATCCATTACTAGAGATTTGTTATTTTATTTTCTGAAGTAAAAGAACATGTATTAAGGATATGCTGAAGACGTTTTATCCTACTTCCACACAGGGAGAAGCACCACATTATTTCTTCAAGTTCCTCAAAATATTACATTTCTTTTAAGATCCACATTAGAGTGAACTAAACGTTATACATTTACCTTGGTATTACCATGGGTTCCGTTTAGCAAATTGTCAATTATAAAGGTATTGCATAAATGTGCATCGATATCAATAAATAATAACAAAAAGCAATCAGGAAAACTGAAGGAGAGTAAGGTCTTAAGACTGATTCAGCATTGCAGAAACTAAACTTGAAAGTGACGGTTCACCTTTTCCTCCTAACTATTATGTACTAATCTGTCAGTTTTGCTTAGCAGAGTCCTGACACAGCAATGTGCAAAAATACATATTTCTCTTTTTTTTTTTTTTTTTTTTGGCACAAGTATTGAAGTAAATTTAGCTGTTATTGNATGTGGTCTGCAGGAAACCACTGTGCTTTCAATTGTGGAAAGTACTATGTTAATCTAGACCAGACTGTCCCTGTAAACCAAACAGACTAGTAATGTCTAACACCTTTTGACCCTTTCTATGGACACAGATACTTGTCTAGATCCAAAATTGTGATCCAGAATATGAACATCATTTTCTAGAGGTTTCTTCCTTTCCGAAGTGATTTTTTTTCTGTCACTGAGGTCATCTTGGGTTTCAGGACATCTACTTCTAGTTAAAAATTGCTTTATTTATGGCTTGCAGGTGACTCATACAGTTCTGAAGAGAGAAAAACATATGAATTCCTTTTTTTTTCCATTTTTCTTTTGTCTCAAGTAACTTCAAAACTTGAGATAATGGATAATGAGTTTGTTTTCCTTTTTTCTCTTACACAAACANGCCCTGTTCTATTATGCTTTCTAAGTTAACTCTTTCATAAGCATCAGCACATCAAGAGAAATGCATTTATTGCACTCTTATCACATTAGGTTCCTGATAACTGTCAAGTGCTGTGTCATTTATTTCAAACAGTATAATCCACACTATTACTGCTACAAACCAGGGTGCAAAGGAAGAAGAACAAGTTCCTGCACATATTGAAGGTTTCTTTAGGCAGTGAAAATGGCAGGAACTAGAGATATGCCATGCCACTTACACTGATTCAACTGGAAGGTTTAATTACCTCTAATTTCATTATGCTGTAGGACAGCAATGGAAAGAAGTATCTGCTGTGTTGCTGTTGGCTAGAAGAGCTGAGGAACTGACCAAAACAAGATAAGTTATTGCAAATAAGGTTCCGTCTGGCACCTGGGGCTCTTTAATTAGCCAGGAGCCCAAACTCTAATGAGAACAAATCACTAGAGGAAAGAGCTTTGTGATTTTTCTTGCTTCTGCTGAGCAAGAATATGGTGAATAAAAGATAGTATGAGGTAAAAGTTCAGATAGAAGCTTGGGATTTTTCCATTAAAATATGCACAGTTTTTTGTTTTCTTTCTTTTTCTATTATCTCTTCATCACTGGAACCTTTAGGCGATAGGAAAACAAGATGGCAGCCGGGTTCTTCCTGGCGTAGTGGTGAAAACTGCAGTACTCCCTGCCCCTCATTTCTCGCAGCCTTGCGGAGCGATGTGGCTGTGAAAAGTCCCTTACCAGCTTCCAGGGCAGAGTGAAACAGGCTATTTAAACAGCTTAAACTGCTAGTCTGAACTAAGCTGATTTTATCAGCAGTGGATTAGGAAACAGTATAAACCAGACTGTTGGCTTCAAGGCAAAAGCAGAACCTTTGGCAAAGTTGAAAATTTTTGAAAAAGAAACAGAGCCTTTGGGTAGTTATGTAGTCAATAAAGTTTTCCTCCAAGTGTGCTTCGTGGCTGGGTTGTGGACTAGTTTTGTCTCCATTGGTTGTCACTTAGTAAACATGTCACATTCAAAATATGTTTAAGGAGAGCCAGTCCCACATGCAGCCAGTCATTTGGGCCAGTATTAAACAAAGGCTAATTTCAGCAACCCAGGAGTTAGCTGGTCTCCAGTCAGTGGAAGAGAGAGAGACAGTGATCTTCCAGCATCTTTTCCAAGTTAAATTTCTAATCTGAGTCACCAGCTCAGGCAAACACTTAACTAGGAATCTCAGTGAATCAGATACAAATTCATATTTCTCTTTTTTTTTTTTTTTTTGTGGCACCAGTATTGAAGTAAATTCAGCTGTTATTGTTTTACATGTACAACTCTTCACACAGCCCTGTGGGGAGCTATGTAGTCATAACCAGAGATGATTCATAGTGCTGTAGGAAAATAAGGAATATTAGTAGAGTTAATAAATGAAAGCATCTAAAGGTGACTGTTTCACATCCTAGTCATTTCTAGCGGCTACCTAGTGAGATTTTATGATGTATTCACTAGGTATCCATCCTAAGCTTTGACTAGAGACAGGTAGGCTAGTTAAGAAAACAAGAGTGTATCATTGTAGTACTTGCAGCCACTGCTGTATACGGATTTACAGTATGTGTTTGAAGTAATGTGCAAATTCAGAAAAAGAACAACTGTATGCATGAAGACAGATTATGTTTAAACTAAAGGAAAAAAAAAAGCCTACTGATACTTTCTTCTTTTGTGCTTGTGTTCTTTTTGTCTTGTCTTCAAAAGAGTATATCTTAGCAGATGAAACCACATTTTACAATATTTTGGCCAGAAAAAAAGAACTAAAAGTGACACTTTTAAGATACCAAGGCCTCACTCATTTCCTAGGTCTAATTGGAAAGCCAATTAAGTCCTTCAGTGGACCTGTTTTTCTTCAGCAGTGAGATTTCAACTCAGATCATCACAGGTAACTGAAGTTTTGTTTTCCAGTGTTACTGCTCTTTTCTTTGGTTTCATCTTACTGTCTTGAGGATTTCAGTAGTGACTACAATATCAGTAACTGTCCATGTCATCTTATTTCTGCTAAAAGAACAAAAAAATCCTCAATGTTGAATAACATTAACTGTTAACAGAAAATGTGATTAGAAACAAAAAAGATACAGGGCCAAGAAACTACAGGGAAACTTGCTAACGTTTTCCATTTTAAGAGCTTAAACTGCCTTATTTTTAAAGTTTCTTTCATTTTTCTCTCTTTTAGAACTAAAAGCTTTTTTGATTATAATTGTTTTCCAGGGGATCTAGACTTAAAATGTCACTCCTCTTCATCTGCTCTAGCACAATAACAAAATCACATCAATAGCTCTGTCTGAAATCCATCAAAATGATCACCATTTATATATACGTCTTTCAGGTTTATACTCTTTATAGCTGTTTAAAATAATAATAATTTTTAAAAAAATCTGTTTTCTACATACTGGAAAAGCCATATCATATACTAAATATGAAGAGCTTATGGCATGCCTTTGAGGTCATACTCCTTGGTTTTGCTCCCACAAACAAACATTTCTGTGTATACTTCTATATGCGTATGTGTAACTGAAAAAATGCATAGTACTTTCTACAAGGACTTAAGATTTAAGCAGGAGTGGAACAGCTCTGAAGCTTAACCTACAGTAGAAGCCACAGAATCCCTAATACTGTGTAATAATAGTTATATTCCCCTAGCTCAAGCTGCTGAGGCAAGTACTCTTGGATAACAGGGTCATGCCGTCTGCTCTCAATGGTATCAGCAGCAGTTTAGAGAAATAAGTTTGTGTATGTTGGAAATGGCCATAAAGTGTTATAAACCGTTGGTGGTGTATTTTGACTCCAACACAATCCCTAGTGGCATGATGCTGGTAATATACAGCCTTGTATCCTCAAGGACTGAATAGTAACTGCAGAAACAGCAGAGAAAAATTCAGTCAGGAAAGCCCTAATGAAAATTGATTGGAGAGGCTGGAGGATAGAGATATAGTATATCCGTTCAGCAGGAAACCTAGCTGTAGTCATTTCCCCCCCTCCTTTTTCATCTAACTTATAGGCTAGAGACAAAGATAAACCCAGATCTCTGGATCCAGAGGAAAACTAATACTGTATTTAATGTGCCAAATTTTCTGCTGGTATGTCCTGATACAGCTCAATTGACTTTAATGGGACTTGGCCATTTTTCACCAGCCAGGAGTTTGGTCTATTGTAGTAAGAAATGTTCTCACTGAACTTGCTGGATGCTTCCAGTTATATTATTTTCTGTTACTGTGATTGACTTCCACCTTTATGAAGATTTAGGGAGTTTTGAGGTAAAGGTCTAAAAATTCTCTAATTAATCTNCTTTATAATTACATTATCTGGGTATTTTAAAATCATGTTAAATTATAATTACACATTGGCCAGTACTTTTAAAATTGTTTTAAGTGGTGTATATCTGAAAGTTTTTAAATTCTGTTCTTTCATTTTAAATCAATGACAAAGTGTATTTACCTGTCTAAAATGGAAGTCTAACAATATCTTTAATGTCTAGACATGTTGCTTGTTATTGTATAGGTGATGTGAAATGATGCTGCACATAATTCTTCTCTAAGATGCTGCACATAATTCTTCTGTAATAGAAGCACATACTAGTAAATCCCAAAAACAGATAAAAGGCAAAGAACTGAATAATACACTGTGCCACTGTGTGATTATAGAATGAGCTTCTTTTGTTTGGGATAAAGTTAATTTTATTCACAGTAACTAGTATGGGACCGTGTTTTAGATTTATACTGAAAAGAGTGTTACTAGTATGGCGATGGTGTTGTTACATAGAGGTGCTTTATGTTATTGTTGAGCAGTGCGTACGCAAAGTCAAGGAGGCTAGAAATTCATAAGAACATGGAAGGGGACACAGACAGGACAGCTGACCCCACTGAACAGAAATATTGCCTACCATGTTGGCATCATGCTCAGCCGGGTGAAGAAGGAGGAAAGGAATGTTTGCATTTATGACATTTGCCTTCCCAAGTCATCGTTACACATCATGGAGCCCTCATTTCTTGGGGATGGCTAAACACTGCCTGCCCATGGGCCATGGGGAATGGATTCTTTGTCTTGTTTTGCTTACATGTAAGGCTTTTGCTTTACCTGTTAAACTGTCAAGCCATGAGCTTTCTCACTTTTCTCCTTCCAATCCTCTTCCTTGTTCCTCAGGGGGAAATTGAGCAAGTGTCTTCATGGTTCTTAGTTGCCATCCAGGCTTAAACCATGACACAGAGACATCCTTTGTAAAAAGACTTCTTAACATTTCTAAAGGTCCTGTATAAATGTGTAAAAGTCATTGTGGGGGTGAGGGGTTGTAGAATATATTAACATTATTATTAAATTATGGTCTTTTGGATACTTGCAGGAAATAGTCTACTTTTTTGACTTTCATAAATTTTAAACAGAAGAAATACTGAACATGTTTTTAGGTAGAGAAACATATTCCCATGTAGGCGGGCAGTGCATGTATCAGAGAGACCTCTAGCTGCAGAATGCTGATAAGGAGCTAAATATACTCCTGTAGGTGGGGTGGGCTGAATCAATAGGTTTGAATGAAAGAAGTCAGTTGGAGTGTGTCCGTCCTGATTTTTAAAAATACCAAAAAAGCAATTTTATATTGCATTTTCAAAAGAAAAAAATATGATCATAAACATATCCATTAAAATCTGTGTATTTGTTTATGGAGAAGAAATTGTGTCTGGCTTCTGATTTAGCTGACAAGATATTCAATAGATCAAATTTTTTTTTTCTATTTGCAGCACTGACTTTTCACATAAGGTAGGAGTAGTTAAAGAGTTGCTGACTCTTGTCAAGTCTGGAGCGGATTTTCTGCTTAAGCATGATGTGAAGCATTTTGAAATTTTTTAAGTAAACAAGTAGTCAAATGAAAAAGCAGCTCATTAGTGTATCTACATGGTTTAAGTTCTTCTCAAATAGTCAGCAACTGAAAGTCAGGTTTCAGGATCGTTTTTTGCAACATAAATGTTCTTCAATTATTATTTATGTTCATTGAAAGAAGGTCTTTTCCAGATTTTTGTCTGGAAGTTGGAGATTAATAGATTGCTGTAGGAATGAACAAAGTATTAGTTATGCACAAAAATACTGACAGAGTATATCCACACTGATGTTCAAGCAGAAACACATTTTTTTAAGAGATCTTTCTTGATCCCCTTTTCCTCCAAGTCCATCCAGGTTCTTATCTTCTTTCTCCCTGGTTCATACTGTGGAATGGTCTTAGATCCCCTGAACTAGATTTCTCTTGGAGAATGGGCATACAGTGGAAGATATACTCCAGGACGACATGTAATATTATCCAACTGATAATCGAGTGTCTACTCCCTGGATCAGACTGAAAAGATGCCAAAGTAACTCCCCCTCATCATCAGCTGTTTCATTCCACAGATTTGCTACTGTTTGGCTGTACTACTTGTTAATGTAGGCCATACCCAACCATCAGCTTCATAATGTGCCATATGCTCTTTTTTCACCACCCAGAAATGGATGCAGCATAATTTGCACACAGGGAGAAGAAGTGAGTAAATCAGAATGAAGTCATTTGGTTATAAATGTTTCATGATAACAAAAATATTGACACCAAGTGAATACTTGTAATAATATCAAAACAAATTTAAACATGGTCTTGTATGTGGACACCTATTCCTCATGCAATTGAAGCAGATATTTTACACAACCCAGCACATACTTATAGGTACAGAATCAGATAAGTTTATATAAAACAAGATAATAATAAAGGTTCTGTAATATAGTACAAATTCCAAATTATAACAAAATTTTAAATTAGAGAGTTAGCAAAATGCACTGAAGGATTTATTATTTTCTCTTCAGTGCAGCAGAAATACCGGCTGTGTAGTGCTCTGTATGATTTATTTATAGGCTGCTAATGAAGACATATCTAATCATCATAATTAATTGGTATTTTTGTGCTTTGGGGCCTAATCACAGAAACTTTCATATGTTGGCTCAAACTGATTTTAGCTGTAAGGCAAAAATTCAGAAGAAAACTTGATTATTCTTTGTTCAAGTTTGCTTTTCCATTGAGCTTAACTACTGTGTAGTGGCTAGAACTTAAGCTGCAAAACACAGCATATGTTGAAGTGCTGTGAAAATGAGCTAGGAAAGGATGATTTGCAGGGATAGCATTGCATACCAACCATTTAATATTTGCTGTGGGAATTTGCTTAAATGAGGCCGAATTTTAACCTTTTTCAATTATAGAATCTCCTGAGTTGGAAGAATCAAGTACAACTCCTGGCTCCACGCAGGGCCAGACAAGTCAGAGCATGTGCCTGAGTGCATTGTTCAGATGCTTCTTGAACTGTCAAGCTCAGTGCTATGACTACTTCCCTGGGGAGCCTGTTCCAGTGCCCAACCACCCTCTCAGTAAAGAACCTCTTCCTAATATCCAAACTCTCTGACTCAGCTTCATGCCATTCCCTTGCATTCTATCCCTGGTCACCAGTCATCAGTGTCACCTAATCAAACTAATCCAGTATTTTTTAACAATCCACACAATTTTCTGATATTTCTTATTGTTTCGTATTCTGAACTCACATACATGAAAAATGTATAATGTCATAGAGCTTTTAAATGTGCTGTTCACTTGTGTTTGTATGTTCATTCAATTGTCTACGTTCCCCGCCACCCTATTGGTAGTCAATAGACAATAAAAGTTTGGTGTGATTTTAATTTCTCAAACTAAAGTGCCTTTCATTTTTTATAAGGACAATTGTCTACAAGTGTTATACAATTAAATTCTATTTTCTGTTTTAAATAATCATGTATATATATCTTTATACATACACTCTTTGGCTGCACTAATATAACTCCTTTTTGTTCAATCTTTCAAGTATGGCTGATGCATATGCCGTTTCATATCCATGAAATGAATACTCCTACTTCCTTTTGTCATAAATGATTTGGGTATGATAGGCCTTCATTACAGCAGCAGAAGCACTTTCATTTTTTGGCTAATATAGATGTTTCAAAATGCAGCTGCAATAATCACTTTCTTTCTTGCCAAGTATTGGCTAATGGGCAAGCGGAACTGTACTTTCACTCTGTGAGTGTACATTACAATAGAGAAAGTAATAGACTTATTTTTGTTGTTGCCGTTGGTGCTGTTGGTGCTGTTGAGTCTAAACATCTGTATTCTATTAAATGTACTAACCTGTACTAATAATACAAGTTATATGTAACAAAATGATTCTACTAGATATTTTTACCCCTCAAACTTTGTCAGTTTTTATTGTATCTACATCCCTTAAACAGCAACCTTATTCAACAGTTTCTAAATATCATATCTCTATTGTATTTAATGGATTTGAATTTTCAAGGATTTTTATTGTTCTGGGACAGTAATTATATTTTCCCAAGTATTTGAGATTGGAATGAGTTGTCAGCCTCCAAATGCTTGGAAACAATCTTGATATTTGTAAAAGACACTTTGTCCTATTTTGAATATTCATAAATATATTATCAGAAGTGTCATGCTGTGTAAAGATTCTGACAGAAATTCTTGTGTAAAAGTCCTAGAAATTAAACTGAAGACCCTTGCATCTCAAAGTGTTGACTTTACCAAAGGAATGAAAGAAGAATCTCCATTAGTTGTTAGTTCTAGTAGCAGCCATTCTTATAAACCATTTCTAAGCCTTCAGATGAAGTAAAGGCCATTAAATACTTCCCTTACTTTCAGTAAAGTGCTTGAACTCAAATGAACCAATACAAAGATGTTCCAGTGCAGTGCTTAAATGGCATGCATACCATTCCAGCCAGTGCACTTTAAGGGTATCATATGAAGTTAATTAGGTGCCCCTATGAGTAATCTATCTTTGCTCAGACTCAAACAACTGGTTTCCTATTACAAAAGAAATAACTTTATTTCTCCTGTTCAAGGAGAAACACTTTTAGCTATTTTTAAGTGTCCCATCAGAGTTCCAAAAGAATATTATTTGAACCATTAAGTAACAGTATTGCTCCATTCTTCAAAAGGAGAAATGGGAAAAGACTACGTGACTTAGCTGAGCCTACTAAGAGAAAAAGTGAAAAAAACCCACAACAAAACCCAAAATAAAATAAAAAAAAAAAAACAAAAAACAACACAACAACAGGGACACAGTTAAAAGTAGAAACACTTCTATCATCCTTTCAGTTTCCAGACATGAGCTGGTAAGGCCATTAATACACAGTTTAGAACAGATGGCCATTCTTGCTCGGACATACACATACATCATCAAATTTCCCTTTGAGTTTCACCCTCTTTAATTCTCACTGAAGTCAATAGAAGTTTCATCTGTGTAAAGGAGAACAGAAATGAACTTGCAAGGATATTTTTCCTTTGTGTTAAGTGACATGTTGTTAAACGTAGAGGTTAACACAGAAAGGCAACTATCATGGGGACCAACTAACAAAGAATATTGTTCTAGTCCTTGCAAAATAGAAGTCTACAATATTTAACTTTTTGAAGGCTAAAACCAGAAAAGTTCTTTAATTAAACTGAGAGTGAGAAAATTTTCCACAGATGTTCTATATATACATTCCTTTGCCTGACGTCATGGTCCTTGAGGATCCTCAAAAAACAGGGTCCATTTTCTATTTTTCTGTTCTTCAGCATGCAAGGACAGTCACAAAAGATATATCTGACCAGGAATCTGAGGAAATTCTGAACTTTGAGCCTGTGTTATTAAGTCTTCTTTTCTTCTTTGTTGCTTATTTATAAAAACTATCCCAAAATTTAAAACAAACAAACAAACAAACAATACAAGAAAAAACTAACCAAAACCCTTGAAAGATCCACAGGTCTTTGAGAATCAGAGTTATAATCTACTCTTGAAGAAGACATACCTTCAGCTTTAGATAACTCCATAGAATGTTTTTGATTTTTAACTATCATAGAGACACAGGAAGAAATCCATTATTACACGCATAGTTTAGTTATCCACGTCATAAAGGCAGAAATACTCCCCTGTGGAATATGATATATGATGATCAGGGTTGTAAACCTATTCTGACTAATCATGTTTATTCTGATTGATTGAGCTAATTGAAAAACAACACAGATATTCCCTGTAGGTGCATTTTTTCTCTTATTATATTTGTATGATAATAAAAAGGGATGCTTTCAATTCTCAAAAAATAATTATCTTGGCTCTTCTTAGCCTGCTAGAACAGATTGCTTGTCTGACTGATATTAGCCTAACAGGTAAGCAATTTGTTTTCAGAGCTTGACCATATTAAATTTAACCATTAAAGTTCCAAATAAGGGTTTTGAATGAAGTAATAAGTACACCATTATTAATAAAATTATATGATTCTTTTTTTTCCCCTGAGTGATGCTATCTGTGCCTGCTTTGACACTGTTGCATGACCACAAAAATAGTTCTTAGCTTTCCCGTTGGGACTACAATGCACCTCATATATTTAGTGATCTTACCTACTATATTTCCTTGGCTTTCAGAGTATACAGAAAAGCCTGATAAAACCTTACACTTCACTTATCTTTGTTAAAGTAAACCTTGTGCTTGGTGGCAGTTATGTATCTATGCCAGAGAAATGAGCAAAAAGCTTGAAATAACCTTTCATGAAGAATCAAAAAACACAAGCTGAAATATTATTCTTAACTCCTTAACTTATGCAATGACTTCCTCAGAAACCACAAGCAATGCCCTCTTATTTATGAGGTTCTACAGTACAGAGATGTGTCCTTTTACAGAAAAAAATAAAAAGATAAATAAAATGGAAATTATTTTTTCTTCGGTTACCCTTGGTGTCTAACGCAGAGTTGGATGAACTTCAGAGTTCCAAAGACCAAGAGAGAAGGAGCATCAGAAATTTTGAGTGATTATCCAGCATCTGTGTTTGTGCAAGAATTCTGATCACAAGTGCTTGTGCAACTATCTTGAAAGTTCTTAACAAGTTTTGGAATCATTCAGACATGGAATAGGAAAAAAAGTGTCATAAATGATCAGAAAAAGAGCATTAAGAATAGCAAACATGAGCATTTGTTAGTAGGTTGGAAGCTGTCCCATGTCACAAAAACAAAGAAATAGAATTCATAGAAATTTCAGTAGGAAAAGCCATTCCAGATAAAGCTTTGGTACTATTTGGCATCAAAAAGTATCATGATTGACAGAACCCTACTGTTTTGCAATCCCTAGAAATATTTTTTTCTTTATCTGTATATATCACAAGGAGATTTGAACTAAATAGTGGGATATTTTGAACACTAAAGAGAAACAATTTCTATTGTTTGATGGAAAGTGCAATTTTAGAAGGATACCTAGTGACTCATCCTATCATTTCACTGCATGCACATCTAAAACACGATTGATTCCGACACATCCGTTACCAACTAGTTATTGGTAAAGGAATCCTATGAATAAAAATCAGAAGCTATTTGTTGGCAGGCACATCACAGTAATTTTCAGAGGAGTATCGTTTTGGCCCATGAAATAGTTTATTGACTTATTTCCTGATGATTATGAGATAATGGGCAAGTATTTCCTCATCATAAGCCATATTATTTTGTACTGCTTTTTAAATAGAAACCGTATTTGATCATGACCACCATTAGCTGGCATGTCTTATTAGCTATAATGAGGAGCTGCATTGAAGTATGTCATACAGTTCTAGAGAATTTTGTTCTGACTGGAAGGATATGTAGTGCAAAAATAGTTGGGCGGAATGTTGTGGTTTTGGGTTTTTTTTCCTTTTTTTTTTCCTTTTTTTTTTTCTTTTTATCTGTTGATGTGCTGTCAGTGATTTGGTCTAAAATGTGTACACTGCATTGTTTTTCTCATCTATAATGTAGTTATAAAGACAAAGCTAGTCACATCAGAGGATTTATCTGTCTTCTACTGTTCTTTATGTATTTCCTGCATCTTCTCTCATGTGCAGTCGTTCCAAAGATTAAAGACCTAACTAAGCCAACTCCATCTATTTTCTCTACATTACCACAGTATCAATGTGGTGGTGAGTTGAGGTTGGATTGTTTTGGTTTGTTTTTTTTTTTTTTT
>VXBZ01010666.1:121155-138951 GCA_013399135.1 Heliornis fulica
TTTTTTTTTTCTCAGGAAAGAAAATATCTCCAAGGAAGATTGGAGATTGGTTGACCAAGCTACAGAAAGTGTATAAAAACATAAAGAAAATGTGTGTCTGCAAACCAAAATATATCATTATAAACACAGACTGATGTATGCTAATATTTGGGCCCCTCACTAAAAGAAAGAAATGGAGGTGCTGGAGCACATCCAAAAAGCTATGAAGTACAAGAAGAAGTGGCCTCAAGTTATGCCAAGGAGGTTTAGATTGGGTATTAGGGACAATTGCTTCTACAAAATGTTTATCAAGTATTCGAAAAGGCTGCCCAAAAATGTGATTGAATCACCAACCCTGGGGATATTTAGAAGATGTGTAGATGACATGCTTAGGGACATGGTTTGCTGCTGGACTTGGAAGCATTAGTTTTATGGTTAGACTCAATGATCTTAAAGGTTGTTTCCAACCTAAACAATTCTACGATAATGTATAGCATTTCCAAAGAAAAATAACAGCTGTAGAATTGGTTTGTTGTGCAATTTTTTATCTTGTCTGACACTTCCATGTCTGTATTTAGTTAGCATTTTACGTTCAGTTATTAGCTCAAATTCAAGTTGACTCAACTATAAATGTCCTTCCTTTTCTTCCTCAATGTATTCTTTGTTACACTATTTCTTGACTATGATGAACAAAGTTCTGCAACCTCAGTTTAATTTCAATTCAAGTGCCACTATAGGTCATCCAATCCAGATTCTTTTTTATTGTTCTAAGAATTTTAATTCTTTATCCAGCTGTAAAATAAATTTGTCTTGGTCTAGAAAGTTAAATGTCCTGTCCAGGTCTTTTATCCTCAAGCCTCAGTTACTGAAACATCAGTTACTTTAATATTAAAAGCAACGTTACCCAACACCTTTTACTTTAGAATGCTGCTGAAAGGACCCCATCACTATATTAGGTATTTCTTTGCATCCACCTAATGGACCCATCTACTAACTTTGGTCAAGCATAATGCCTCTCTACTTTTCAGGACATTTTTTATCTCTTCTTAGCCTACTGAAATGGATTTAATTTTTGATTCAGTTTTATCTCTGAATTTTAAATCTTTGGATTATTTTTAAAGACTATGATGATTTCTTCAAGCCTCCATGCTTGAGAGAATCTTTCCAAACAGCAGTATTGTCTTACTTCTGCTGCCTGAATAATCCCACAATAGCTTGACTGCCTCTATCATGGTTTCTTTTTTCTTGTAACCCCTCATTTATGTCAGTGCATCTACTTCCCCTTGTTTTACACACTGGTTGGCAGCTACTTGAAATAAGAAACTTTTTATTTTCTTGATATGCTCTCACAATGCCTCATACAATAGGGTCCCCATCCTTATGCTTGAAACACTGCTGGATGGTGAGCAAAAGTTACAGGATGATGACTGGGTAGTGGAATTGCCATCAGAAACCTACTGAAGAATTAGTGATCTAAACAGTACATATTTTGCATCACTGAAATCAGGCAGTAGTATACTATGAAGTTAGAGGAAGCTCACCAGAGAACTAACATGCACTGTACATCAACAAAAGTGTTTTCCTTTGGCAAAGTATATAAAGTCGTGATAGTACGGACTGTCGTTTTAAACAGAATAACGGTTTGTTTTATTTTGTTACTCCTCTGTAGGGTTTTAAGAAATCAATTTGATTATGAGAAAGCTAAATATTCAGATATCTATTCCGTGACCTTCAAAGAGGGCATCTATCTCTTCTTTTTCACATGATTTGCTAAGATCAATTTTCAAAATCATCTGAATGTTAAAAATATTTCAGGTTCTTTTTTCCAGGGAAAGAAGCTGTGACAGAAGGTAAAAAGGAGCACCCCAGGAAGGTAATTCAGTTATGTGGAAAGAACCACTTCATCTTTCTGAAAAGCAGATAAAGTTCCTAGCAGGAGAGGACCACATACTCAACCAGCCTTATGGGCATATGCAAGATCTCATGCCACCAGAAAACGTCTTGATGAAATGGGATGTGTTGTTCTACTAATTAAACCAGCATAAAATACATTCTAATATTAAACAATTCATATGAATCCTCTCCAGAATGTCTTCTTTTTATTGTTATTAATCTATTTAATTTCCAGTATTTTGAATTTAAATTATAGTTAAGTATAAGTGGAATTTAAAAATGAAGGTCTAGTGACTTAATTCTGATCACATCAACTTTCACACAGAATCCTGTAGGATCCTCCTTCAGAACTTCATGAGCTTTTCCAAAGCAGGAAGTCTGAGAAAATCTCTTTACATGAAAATCTCTAGAGCATGTCAACTCTTTTATTTTGGTAAGTTTTTTTGTCTGAACACTTTTCACAAAGCCACACCGGCTGTCAATCCATCAACAACTTCCCAAGATGCATCTCTTCTGCCTAAGTTTAGATTATACATACCTTAGCATCTATGCACAACTAAGATAGCCAGGTGTTGGAGAAGAGCTATACAAACAACACAGTAATTCTTTTATGTGAAACTTCTGAAGACAAGCAAATATATTTCCATACATTGGAAGTTTACAAGCCTGATTGTAATGTTCTTATGTCAGCATGAATACATTTTTTTCTAAGTTTGTTAATGCTTTGGGGAAAAGGAATGAAGGTTTCTTTGAAGAGGCCTGCACACAGGTCCAAGATGTTGAAAAAAAAAGGCTTTTATCTGGACTGTACAAACTAAAGTAAATAGTGTTTAAAGTACATATTCAAATTCATTAGGAAGAACAATCACATAGAAAACCCTTCTCTACAATGTATTAATACCCTTTCAAGTTACATTCATATTATTAGTGTGTATTTATGACAGTTGCAATAAACATATTTTGTATTCTTCCTTCTTACGTACAAAAGAAGAAAAAAAAAACAAACAACCAAAATCCCACCAAAACAAACACAAACCAAAAGTCCAACAACACAAAAGAAGATAATCTCATTTTTTCCTTTATAATTTCCATGATTTCTGGAATATCCCTTTGTTATTCAGGTTCTTCAAGGTCGAGCAATGTTAACAAATTTCCAGCACTAAGAACTTATATCTTATAATCAGTCACCTATTTTCACAAAGGTTGTGGATTCTTGATATCTTTGAGATACCCCAGAATCAGCTGACACAGTTTCAAGCAGGGCCACCAACCTCCAGTCCTGCATCTAGATAAGGTTTCCCAGGACTCCATCCAATCTGGCCTTGAACACCTCCAGGGATGGGGTATCCACCACCAATCTGGGCAGCCTGTTCCAGCACCTCACCACTCTCCTTATGAAGAACTTCCCCCTTTAAATCTAAACCTTCCCTTCTCCAGCTTCAATCCTTTCCCCCTTCTGCTACCACTATCTGCCCTTGTAAAAATCCGATTCCCCTCCAGTCTATATGCTCCCTTTAAGTACTGAAAGGCTGCAATGAGGTCTCACTTCAGCCTTCTCTTCTCCAGGCTGAACAAGCCCAGCTCCCTCAGCTTGTCCTAACAGGGGACATGCTCCAGCCTTTCTTTTCCCTGAGTTTGACCAGCAGGTTCTTGCCCGGCCATGCTGGCTACCTTCCTCCTCTGCCCACTTTCTTACTCCAAAGGACAGAGAGCTTTTGAGCTTTCAGAAAAGCACCCTTAAAGAGTAGCCAGCTTTCTTCTACATTTCTGTCTCTGAGGACCTCACCCCAGGATACCTCATCCAACAATTCCTTGAACAGCCTAAAGTTTGCTCTCCCAAAGTTCAGGGTCCTGAGACTACGCTTTGCCAAGCCGACGTTCCTTGAGATCACAAACTCCACCAGGGCATGGTCACTGCAGACCAGGCTGCCCTCAATCTTAACACCTTTAATGATCTCCTCCACACTGGTGAGCACCAGATCCAACAGCACTTCACCTCCCATCAGTCTGTCCAATACCTGAACCAGCACGTTATCATCTCTGAACTCCAGGAGTCTCTGGAGCTCTTGCAGCTCACCATGAAGTTTTCCCAGCAGATATCCAGGTGGCTGAAATCCCTATCAGGATGAGTGCCTGTGAGCATGATGCCTCCTGCAGCTGAAGGAAGAAAGCCATCAGCAGAGTACCCTTGATCAAGTGCCTGTGGTAGATGCCTAATACCAACTGTTCGTTATTAGTCCCATCCTTAATTCTGACCCACAAGCTTTCAGTCTGTTTCTGACCATTTTTCAGAACGAGCTCCTCATAATCTAGCCACTTTTTAACATAGAAGTCAACTCCCCCATCCTTCCTACCTACCCTGTCCTTCTAAAAAGGCTATATCCCACTACATGGGTATTCCAGTTATAGGAATCATCCCACCATGTTTCTGTGATAGCAATTAGATCATAATTTCCCAAGGACATCACGATTTCCAACTCTTTATTACCTATGCTGAGTTCATTGGTATAAAGGCACTTCAGCTGGGCTTTCTGACTCAACCCTTTTCTAGAGGAGCCCTCCCTCAAACCTCTGGGAGGAATATAAAGCTTTTCCCCCACTGCTTCCCAGGGGGACGTGAGAAGGTTTCAGAAGGGGGCTCAGTGATTTTACCTCCTCTGAAGAGTCCTCAAAAGATCCTATGGGACACTTCAGAGGTATTTCCCCACAATCTCCTAGAATGACAGTATTTCCAAGCCGTTCTCTATCCTGTTCAATTCTACCCGCTTTCCCCATCATATCTAGTATAAAGCCACAGGCTACTTGCTTCACCTTAGCAACACTCATTTTATCCCCTTTCCCCCTTCCTACCTAGTTTAAAGCTCTGTCAATACGGCCTGCCAGCATTTTGGCTAGCATCTTTCTCCCTCTTGGAGACAGGTTACAGTAAGTAGGTCTATTTATGAGAAAAAGAAAGAAACCCAACAGTTTCCTAAAATAAAAANGAACTTTACAATATCATGTGTACTCTAAAATACATATAGCATAAGCATATATGCATTGATATGTCATATAAATAAATAGTATTATTATGTAATGTTAAAGCATGCATATAAATAGATATTTTACATTTTTACAAGAGTTATATTTGGTCACCATCAAATTTGTCATATAAGCAAATAGAAAGAATAGCACAGAATGATGAGCAAAACAGCTATCTATCCACAAATTACTAGGAAAAAAAGAAGGAAACAACAATAGATTCAGATAAATTCCACAGTGGCAATAAAATTCTTACCTCTCTTTGAAAAGCATAATTAAGTGTAGAAGCAAAATGTTCCCTAAATAACCGTCTATGATCACACAAAGAACAGATGAGAACAGAAAGCAATGTTAGTCTTACAGAACTGAGTTCCTAATTAATTCCTCATCCAACTAACTAAGCCTCATAATCTCTTCTTCCTCTCTTGTTTCTCAAGTGTGGCCATTAAAACTACCTGACAACATTGCATGCAAAATATTTGTCTTCTGTCTGTTCTCCGTTAAGAACAACATGAAGCTTAGGAAGGAGTAAAATGGCAACAGGGCATCATCTCCAGGTTAAAAAAATCATCTGAATAGCATGAGAAGTTTAAGTTCATGTTTGCATGCCCAAACCTGCTTAAACTATCTAGATTAGAGACATAGGAGCATACAACTTGCATGTGCAGAGATAGGGCTGAATGTGAAATCTTCAGGGGTGTATGTTAGCTTGAACAAAACTCAAAGCCAGAAGTATATGTTATCGCACTATATTTCATTAATTTACTTAGATATCTATAAAATGATCCAGTATAGTCATCAATGTTGTATTTTTGTGACTTGACCTACTTTCAATTCTGAAGCTGGATTTACAGGGACTTTCATCTCTGTGTTTTGAGGTTGAGATCTGTTTTTCACTTGCCCCACTGTGCAGATGATACCACCATCTAACAATGTTTTCTTTTACTTAAGATGAATAAACACTACTACTCAAAATTTTGGAGCAGACATTAAGACACAGTACATGGCAACAGCATACTCCCTAAACCCTGCAGACCCTTATACAGCTCTCCGAAGGTTAAAGCAAATTGACAGGGATGGATTAAGGATACCAAATTGTCTTCTATGTCTTTAGGCATAGCATGTTCCTCTGTATATCTGGACATAATACTTCTAGTTTCCAGCACTGTCAGTCATTGCTTTTCATGCACTCTAAACCTTGACTAGAATAAGTCTGGGGCCGAGTAGTGCCTTTTCTATTTTAAAATACAAGAGGGGTTTAGAACTAGGGCCTCTTGCAAATAAGGGTGTATTATGGAGACAAAAAAAAAAGAGCTTAGTGCCAGGGAAGAGAGCAGTGACCAGTGAATGATGCATTACCACCATCTACTTTAACCTGGGACATTACATGCAGCCATCGAGGGGGCTGAGAGACAATTAGGAAACCATAATGCCTTGTGTCAGGCTGCCTTTTTCCTCACAATTCCATTTTATGAAAGGGTGAATTTGACTCTTTGAAATTACATCCTTAATGGACTAAAGTGGTACATTGGTCCACCCATACATGATTATATGAACACCGAGCCAAATTCGTCAGTGCAGTCCACCTGCTTTGCCAAACATAAGAAATGTATATCACGCCTGTGTCTGTCCTCTTCAGCCAACTAACATAGTTTTACAACATATTCCAACACAGGAATAGTTCACAACAAATAAAACACATCAGTGAACCCAGTGTATTGCATACTGAAACAATTCACTATAACATGGAAATAAGTTATGAAACTTTTCTCAAGGAAACTAGAAAAGGAAACAAAAATGAGACCCTAATGTTAATTAATATGTGCTTTAAATAATTAAATACAATTATTTGTTATTAACAGAGAAAGAATTTAGTACCTGTTTAGTCTGAAAGTAATCTTTCCAAAGTCTGCAAATTCTGCATCTATCTATAGAACATACAACGGTTGCTTGCAGCTTGCTTATAGGCATGTTCTCTCTATCCTTTAAATCAAAGGAATCATGCATTCTGGGCATGTATTTCTGTACTTTTTTTCTTTTTTATAAGATGAATGGGGGAAGCACCACCCTTTCCCTTCATTTACTTAAAATATTCTGAAACTAAATAGAAGTGATTTGTTTGATATTTGGGGGTTTGGTGGTTTTCATGGTGTTGTTTTAGTGCATTTTTTTCTTCTATTTCTTGGAGTAGTTTACTGTAAACAAAACAAGAATGTATTTATTTTCACATCTCCTCATGCCAAGGGATATGATGACACATCGCTTGAGAGATGCATCAGTCATATTGAGCTACATAAAGTGACATAATACAATGTGACATGTTGATGAACAGTGTGACACAAGGTACATCTTTCTATATATCATTCAAGGCAGAATTATAACAAGGGAAGTCCAGATTTAAAGGAAATAGAGATCTCTAAATTCTAGTTCTAGTTTTTCTTTCTAGAATCCCTAGATATTGCCTGAAAACTGTGTCCCTTAGTAGCAGTACTCTATTTGCTAATGTCTCGTTAATTACATAGGAAACACAGTAGTTTTCTTAGTATAATTTATTAGTGTGGCTACAAAAATACCCAACATACACGTAGACAGGAAAGGTGCTTTTAAAAGTTACTGAATTTTGTTCTGATCCTGTGTGATATTAGGTTGTGAATAATGTAAAAGGAAAGAAAATATAAATTTATTTCAAGAGAAAACTGCAAAGAATTTTAGCTGACAGCTGTTCCTTATGAGAATGAATTTTGATGCAGAAGTTATTGTACTGTGCTATTACTGCTCTGTGTTATACTTACAATGTATGTAGAAGTTTGTATGCAGAAGAAGAGTAATATTGGTATTTTAAACAAAAAATGTTTATTCACTTCAAAATTACTTGAACTGTGGTCATGTGCTGTATACCGGGAGTGAAAAGATTCATTGAATAACAGAACTTTAAGAGGCAAAGTATTTTTCATTTTTTAAAAAATTCATTTAGTGAGTTTCATTGTTAAGCAATAGTCGCAGGACAGAAATTACAAAACATCTGATAGGGTTGCTAAAAAGAATTCTGAGAGAATATGAAAAAAAAAGAGGGGGAATAAAAGGAATTCTGTCTTGAAAATTTGCAGAAATTGCAAAAGAAAATACTCTTGTCTTGGTACTGATAAAATTTTTGTAGAGGAAAAAAAATCAGGAGAAATTTAGGGCCTCTCCATATGATCGTGTTGAATGTTTGGCCCCACAAGTGAACCCACAAATAATTTCTTCATTTCTGTGTAACTCCCCAGGGTTTAAGAAAGAACCAGCTTTTCAGAATAAGTTTCAGGCCTCTCCCAACTATATGATGTCATAGTGAAGGATGAAAAAAACAGGTCATTGACAGCTCAGAGGTGCTCAAATTTGACTGTCTGTGATTACTCTCTATGCTGAAGCCAAATTCAAGTTTTGGTGTAATCCTAGAGGAACATCACCAATTACCTTCCTTAGTTTCAAACTGAATTGTCTTTCATAACTGGTTCAGAAGACTTTGCAGAAAATGAATGAGACCACATAGAAAACTTTAAGATCCTTCTTAATGAGCACAAGTATGTATGAGTATCAAGCCTCTGTGATACAAAAGATACAGAGACATTGTAAATCAATGGTGCACAGTGGTTACAAACAACAAAAAAGAAATAACTTACAGCTTTGTTTTGTTTTCTCATTTGCCCATCATCTCTAAATATCAGTTATATAGACTCTGGTGCAAGCAGGATGTGTTTGACTGTATGCTCAAAGCCAACAACTTTAAAAAAAAAATCACTATTGTCCTATTAATTCAAATTCAGTCCACGAGAGTGAAATCCCAGCCCCATGGAAGTTATTGGCGAAATTTTTACTGACTATACTGGCGCCACAATTGCATTTGTTGTTCAAAAGATGTGTCAGTGGTTGCTACAGACAACTGCACTGATTTAATGTCTTTTCACACCCCTAAATATTCACTCCATTTACTAACAGAACATTCTGCTCTGTCCCTTTGCATAACCTTATTAAGTAAGGTACCAGTGTAAACTCTCAGGGTCAATTTAAATGCAGTTGCAGGTGATACAAGTCAGCACAGAATTTGACTCATTCTATAAATGGGAGTGAAATTAATGAACAGCATATGAAATGGTGCTAGCTTTGAAGAATAGATTATTATTAATAATTACGGTGCTGGGATGAGTACTTTGACTTTTACAGTTCCCTGTAATTTACATGATTTAGATGTATAGAAGGGAGAAAAATTAATAGCTTTATCCTATTTGGGGAAATAAAAAAAAAAAAGAGCGGAACCAAACCTCCATTTCTCAAAGAGCAATGAGGTAGTCTGTATTTTAGAGACATCAACACTATCAACATTTAAAAGATGACAAGAGGGTAATAGCAAAAATAATGTGATAAAACAATTCACAACTACTATCAGGAAAAATGAAATTTCAACATTGTTGTCACTCTGCTGACTGAGTTGACGAGCTGAGCTGATGTAGGGGTTTTTTTAAGCTGTGATTGTCCTGCCAGCATGGATTTGTGTTGTCATGCTGAGGGCCCCTCTAATAGCTCAGAGGTAGCAGGTGGCTGCTGACTTTCAGAGGCTTGCATCTATTTTATTATTTGTTGGCTCTTTTATCCCTGACAGATTCAAACACAAATAAATTCAATCAAGAACCTCTGCCTTTCTATGATTCCATTTGGTACCTGTAGCTAGCTGCAGCACATTTCTGAAATAGCATAACAACAGCCACAGTGACGTGGCTAGAAGTAAACAAGATGTTTTATATCCTGAGTGGTGATGGCTGGGCACCTGAACCAAGGAATAAAAAAAGAAATGCAAGTTTCACATGGGGCTTGCTCTGAGGAAAATAATGTACTTTAAGACAGAGGTGTTGTTGGAAGTCAAAATGTGAAAAATAAAGTATTGGTTTGAGTAAGGATTAAGCCAAGGTATTTTGAAAACTGTACCCAAAGTAATTAAGTGCAATGCATAAGAATATAACCTATTGTACATAATGTCATACTTTAAATGTGCTCCTCAGTTCCCATGTTCATCACAACATGCAGGTTGAAGTGCCTTTCAATAACTCTAACATTAATAAGAGATAATCTGCCCTATCAGTAGTGATAGGTGATATCCACAAGTATACTGTGCTATGTGATTCTATGAAAAGTGTTACCATCTGCTACATCTGAGTAAGTCTCTAAATGTCCATGCCTCAGGTATTGTGGTGAGTGATGCACATTTATGAGGTCCAGATTTCTCTGTCACAGGCTGTTCCAAAATCTGAGCACTGCTGAAAATTAGTCCTTTAAAACATGGGTGTGAAGTCTGCCTGTTTTCATGATACTTTAATCATAGAATCATAGACCGGTTTGTGTTGGGGGCGACCTTAAAGATCATCCAAACCTCCTGCCATGGGCTGGGACACCCTCTACTAGATCAGGTTGCCCAAAGCTCCATCCAACCTGGCCTTGAACACTGCCAGGGAGGGGGAAAACACAGATTCTCTGGGACACCTGTGCCAGTGCCTTATCATTTCACATTAAAGAACGTCTTCCTTATATCAGACTCAAATCTATTTTCCTTCAGATCAAGGCCATTACTCCTTCTCCTAGCACTACCTGTCCTTGTAAAGACTCTCTCTCCAGCTTTCTGTAGGCTGCCTTCTGGGTCTGGCAGGCTGCAATAAGTTCTCCATGGAGCTTTCATGTTTCCAGGATGAATGAGCGCAGCTCTTTAGAGGAGAGGTGCTCCAGCTCTCTGACCATATTTGTGGCCCTCCTCTGGACTCGCTCCAACATTTCCATGTCTTTGCTGTATTTGGGACTCCAGAGCTGGAGACAGTGCTGCAAGTGGAGTCTCACAAGAGCAGACTGAAAGGGAAGAATTTTCTCCCTTGACTATCTGAATATCATCTGAACATTAGCAACTCATTTTCATGAAGATCATGAAAGATCAACCTCCAGATCTGATTGAATGTGAATGTCACATGAAGGACTTTTCCAAGTTCTGTATCACTTCTGCCCTGTAGGATAAAAAGTCCCAACATATTGAAAGGAAAATATTGACTAGTAAATATAGCTGTTCTGCATGTGCAAGTTTTCTTTTACTTGCCCTCTTCAAAGGGATTTTTGAGAAGTCAGATGGTAGCTGATGAATTCAACAAAAGTTAACCTTCATGCTATTTAAGTTTCACTTAAATTATAGGGTAATATATACATAAAGCAAAAGCACATCTTTCAAGAAGCAACTACTCTGTGTAAGTGAGGCAATCACTCTTCCACCATGTGTCTGGGCTAAGAGGCTTTTAAGGTATTTTTGTGTTCTGGGAAGAGGCATTTCTGATAAAATGGTCCTGCTAACTTTTGTCCAGGAAGAGGTATTCTAAATTCCTATTAAGCTATTCCATCATATTCCTGAATTGTTCCTCTCTCACTTCAATTGAAAGAAATAAGTAGATGGTACAAACCATCTATCTACAAAAGTTTAACCTGGGCACCCCTGGCCCCACCTCACCTAGTCCTGCCTCCATTTTCCCTTTACTCTCTGCAAGGAGCAGGAGTGATGTGAGGACATTCAGATAATTTCTGTACACTCTCCTACAGCAGTAAATCTTGACTTTACTCTCAAAGCTAAGCTCAGCAGCTTGGGAGGGGTGGAAGCAGAGCAAAACAACAGAAGTAAAAGCATGTGTCAAAAGGCAAAAAATATTGAGTTTTCTAGGTGAGCCAAAACACCAAACGTGAAAGTGAAATATTTCCTGCTCAGCAATCCAGCCACAGGGATTCAACTGTAAAACTCCCAATTGCTGTTTTATTCTTTTCTCAGGAGTCTCCTCACACAAATGCCTACCAGTACCTTAAAATTTAGCTGAAAATTTCTTCTACTTTTTATCTATTTCAAAACACTCATCATGGTTTATATGAGTTTGCTGTAGTCAACATATCTTTAAGACTTTCTGCCTTGAAACTTTTGCCATATTACTTTTCTATAAATATTTTCCTTAATTTGTGATGAAAGCTGCCAAGTTTTGTCTGCCTACAGAGATTCACACCGTGATGTCCTGCCATTCATCTCATGAGTCAGCATTTCTGCACACTATCAAATCTTCCTGCATAAAAATATTTCTTTAACTATGAATTGAACAGTAAAAAAAAAAAATCCATGGAAGACTATCTTAGGTCCTACAAATTACAAGTTTGAGTACCTTTTTTTTGTTTTCTGTGTTAGAGGTCTGACTTACCCAGGACAGTCACACTCGCCCTTGGTCTACAGTGAGTGGCAATTTATACTCATAGTAAATGTAAGCATACAATGGCCCAAATACTTAAGTTCATCTCATTAAAACTAAATTTAGGATACAGGGACAGACTATAGGGCAGAGACTAAGCAGGTTTGTGTTTTTCATTCTTGCAGATAGTTTCATTGCTGGCAAAGGCCTAGGAAAAGTAGGGGTCATGTGCCCATACCCTGTGCACTTCTTCCTTTAAATATAAATACGCCCATGAGCAGGAAGAAAAACCAATGGGTAGTAGAAAAAATAGGATTTTTTTACCAATTCTACATATGAAAGTTCTTTTTCCCATTTAGCCTTTTTTTTGACTTATTAAAAAATAAATCCCAAAACCAAAAACATAATCAAAACCAAACCTAAAAAACGCAAACAAACAAAATCCACCAAACGACAACCAAAATCACAAAACCTAACATAAAAATTTGATGATTCAATGTAGCTAGGCAGGCATGGTTGAATAACAATGACCAGTTCAGAAATATAGGGGTTATTGGGATTCCAGTGCTTAAAAAATAGAAGTTTCAGAATGGATGTGATAAAGATTGTTGTGAAGAAAAAAATAGCCTGTTCTACTTGTCCAAGATGAGGAAACAATATATATATGTGTGTGTGTGTGTGTGTGTGTGTGTGTGTGTGTGTGTGTGTGTGTGTATGTAAAAGAAAAAAGTTTTAGTTCAGAAAAAGTAGGAACAGAAAAAAAAAAAAAAGTAACAAGATAGATTGTTGGTACAGAATGCCCAAGAAGAAATCAGACCAAATATGTTAGTCCAGAAAAGAAAAAGCTAGTAACTGTCCTTGTAAACACAGTCGTGCTATAATTTCCATTGTTCTATTTAGTCTTCCAACAACATAGGTATTTTTTATCTACACATTTAAGTATAAAATGCTGCTGAAGAAGGAAGGGGAGAAGAGGTTGTTATTTCAGACACATACTCGATTCAAGTGACTTGGATTTAAGTTCTTAAACTTGGCTAATTTTCATTCACTGACTTTGGGCTTCAGACTTGGATCAGCAAAAAAGGAGGTGGTAAATCTCTATCTCACAGAAGTAGAATGCACATTAAATCTCCTCAGCATTTCATGAGTCTGCCTGTTGCTAGCACAATAAATGTCTTGGAAGGGCTAGAAATAAAGTGTTTAATGAATGAGTCACATCCTTGACTTCCATAGTACTCAGTTTATCTCAAGTAAGGAATCTAATCTAATTAATTTTTTTTAATGTTTCCAAACACATATTGGAAAATCATATTTGCTTTCTGCTGTAAAATGAATGCAGTTTCTGTATCAATCACTTCCAATAGGATAACTTCAGACAGACGTCCTCTATATATATCCTTAGGAAAGTGTACTTAATGCCCGTGTGATGAGAGAGATTCTGAACCCTCACCCTGCAACAACCCTGCAGTGTTCTTACATATATATATATATTATATATATATTACTTTTTACTTTTGTAAGTAAACACTTAGGGTTCCCACCACAAATATTTACACTACAATGAGCAGGAGAGATTAAAATTATAGGTAGACAGTATGAGAAATGCTTCCAAGCGCAATCATGTCTTCACAGAAACATTTTTTCTAGTTCCTTCATAACAGAAAAAGTAATCAAACCAATGTTGTACCAGGAACTTTGGCTGCTAAAGTACATTTTATTTGATGTAATAGAATAAATAATATCACTGGAGGGAATTTCTGACTTCCTGAGGAAAGATTGCTTAGAAGATAACATGTCCAGGTAGACACATCCCTCAAAATTCAATGTTGCAGGTCCATCACTAGTTTAAAAGATTGTGAAGTATATATATCTTAATATATGCTACACCTTTTCCTATACTGCTCTATCTACAAAACTTTCCAAACGATGTTTTTTTGCTTGTGCAGAAGACGAAATGCCATTAAAACTGCAGACTCCATTTAGCCTGTTTGTATACAAACTTTAATGCCTGTCTAACCAAACAGTATTTTTGTATGTCCAGTGACTCTCTGCCTTTTGAACTTCGCAAACAAGTTTGCCACATCTGATTTGATTAAATATTTAGAGTTGAAAAGGAAATTACACTTACAAAAATCACTGCTTGAGTTGAAAATACAGGTTTCAAGTTGTTCAGTAGAAAATCCAGACACTATGAGTCAGGCAGTGTGTGCAATGCTTTAATTTCTCTAATAAGACAGCATAATAGCCCATTATTGTTTTTACATGCCACCTTACTGTGCTCTTTGAACAAATTTTCTGTCAAATTGTCTTTTAGCCTCCATATATTACATTTGTATTGACCCTGGGCCCTTTCAAAACATTATGTTAGAGAAATGTTGAAGTGTTTCGCTAAAAGTGTTCAAAGCCATTTACAGCCTTCCAGTAAACATGTAGTTATTCTTCTCTCCATTAGTGGTATTCACAGTATTTTATGACTATGTATATGAATATTTATACCTGCATATATATGTATATATATATATAGTACTTTTTTATACATATATGAACAAATATAGACACTGACAAAGAAACTCTAAAAATCTAAATATTTATTGTTAGAAACTTCTTATTCTATATAAAAAGGCATAGTAAAAACTAACAAAAGAGCATATAGATCAATTAAATTACAAGTAACCTCTGCAGCTGACAGTCATAACGAGTTTTAGAGTTTGCCTGTCATTTAGGTTTTTCTGATCCATTTTCATTAGTGGGTGCAATGAAGACCATGCTAAAGTTGAGCATACCTAAAAATCTCTTACGTATGAATGTGCTACTAGTTATGTGCCCCGATGAATTACAGAAGACTGTAAGTTAACACTGAAAGAATTTCTGTCCATTTATTGTGTAGGTAAATGGGATGTGGCACTTCTAACACAGGGGATGGTCTGAAGTAAGAGGATTGATGGGAACCTTCAAGACTGTGTTATTTAAACATCCTTACCATAGGAAAATGTGTCATTAAAGTACTTTTATTAGCTCCAACATAGAACTTCAGAAACCTGCTCCACTTCTGTCAATTTCCAAGATCTTTTTATTCTTCTGAGGTTAGGAAATGCTTCCTAATTTTCATGCAAAATTTATGCATGAACACTTTGTACTTGTTTATTCTTATGCACATATTAGCTTTAAGCTCAAATAGCTCTTCAGTTTTCCCTGGCTGTTTTCATCCCAATGTGTTTATTGATTGAAGTCATATTACCTTTCCCGTCTTTGTTTTGATAGTTTAAGAAAACCAGAAGTTTGTCGTCTCTTGCAAAGATTCAATATACCTTCCTCTAGTCATAATAAATAGCTTTTCCAAATTTATTTCAATTTGAATTTGGTATAAATAAGCTTTGCTCCAGAATGTGTGACCAGAATTGTGTTTACTATTTGAAGAGTTTCATGGCATCTTCCACATTGATACAGACATTTCTCCATAACTGTACTGGAAATTCTCTCCTTGCTTAGTTTCACAGAATCATAGAATCACAGTCTTGTTAGAGTTGGAAGGGATCTCAAATATCATCTAGTTACAATCTCCCTGTCATGTGCAGGGACACCCTCTACTATACCAGGTTGCCCAAAGCCCCATTCAATCTGGCCTTGAGCACTGCCAGGGAGGGGGCAGACACAGATTCTCTGGGCAGCCTGTGCCAGGGTCTCACCAATCTCACATTAAACAAACCCAAATCTATTTTCTTTCAGCTCAAGGCCATTACTCCTTCTCCTAGCACTACTTGCCCTTGTAAAGAGTCTCTCTCCAGCTTTTCTGTAGGCTACCTTCAGACTGCAATAAGTTCATCCTGGAACCTTCTCTTCTCCAGGCTGAACAAGCCAAACTCTCTCAGCCTTTTTTCACAGGAAAGGTGCTCCAGCCCTGATCACTTGTGTGACCCTCCTCTGGAGCTGCTTCAGTAGCTCCATGCTTTTCCTGTAGTGGGAAACCCAGAGCTGGATGCAGTATTACAGGTGGGGTAGAAGGGCAGAATCACCTCCTGTGACATACTAGTGATGCTGTTCTTGTAGCAGCCCATGATATGGTTGGCTTTCTGTGCTGCAAGCATGCATTGCCAGATCATGTTCAGATTTTCCTCATTTATTGTGTTTTTTCTGTTACGTGTGTTCAACATACATTGCGTTAGACAGAAAACAAACTCAAAGGCTTTAAATATTTATTGGTGATGTTTTTGAAGGGAGGAACTATTGTGTGTTTTCTACTGTATATGCTAAAAAAGGTTCTTGGGACATTCATGACTGTGGAAAAAAGGTGTGACATGATTTGTTAGTATGAGCAATAAAGATATAGACTGATGATGCCTGGTGGAAATGTATAACTAACTGCAGTGTGTACAGAGCTAATAATGGTGATTTTTTTTTGGAGGAAGCTTTTCTTCTTAATTTTCTGGTTTGCAGCAAAAAATGAAAATTAAGGGGGATGGAATTTCTGCTGGTATTTCTGTCTCTGTTCTTCACATTTTACCTGTTGGTACCTTTATTTCTCTTCCCACCTTTTTTACGAGGGACAAAGTAGAAAATAAAGGGGAAAAGGAAAAAAAAAGGGAAATATTTGGACATTTTTCTTCAGCATTTTTTATTAGAAAATGAGCTTGACACAAACACCCCTGCCCATGAAGTAATTTAGTCTCTTATTTTCTCAAACATCCATCTGCTTAGATTTCTACACCCATACATCTAAATTCCACTGAGTACAAAGTCTGATGGCATTTCCTGTTGCTCTAAAACCAAATCAACCAAGCAGAACAAACAAACAAACAGAAAACATAAAATGTTTCTGGATGTAGTATGAGATTTTTGACCTTCAGGTTAATCTTTGATTTGTTACTAATGAGCCACCGAGCAGGCCAGGTCCCATTTGTGCTATGAATTTTATAAACACAAACCAAGAGTCCTGTTTGAGTAAATCACTGTCTAACTGTAAGAAAAATTAAAAAGAAGTACCTGGAGGCTGGGAGGAAGGAGGAGGAGGAGCTGTACTGAGAACAAAGAAAAGGTGAGACAGTTTAGTCCGTGTAGAAGGAGAAGGGGGGGCGTTCACTGCTGAGAAGACTTTTTGTAGGCAGTGAAAGGATTTAGTGAGGAAGAAGCTGCAGAAGCACAATCAAGTGATTTTTTTTAGGAAGTTCTAAACAGCTAAGATTACCACAGAGCAGTGTACAAATATATTTTCCGGAATATGTAGGAATGACAAGCAGAGATGGGATCTGACATTTCAGTAGTAAACAAGAAAGACCTAGCACACTCCAAAGAACCTTGGGTATTAAAATAAATAATCTTCATTTGGTATGAGAGGAGAATTAATAGAAAAATGCATATAGAGGATTGTCATTATCAAAGCAATGAACTATGAAAATGATATTTTGCTGAAGCACTTTGAATATGATGAGAACCTGAATGAAAGCTTTATTAGTCTAGCTGTTCAGGAAAAGATACACCTTGTGATGGAAAGTAGAAGATGTACTGAAAGTTTGCTGTAGCTTGATTATGACAATGCAAAAAATGATGGAGTCAATTACATCATTCAGTTTTGAGTTTCATATGGTTAGGGCTTTCAGTGATGAGGGACAAGGCAATAATGTTCAGATAAAATTGGAAAAGAGGAAAGGAAAGAACTAGTTGATGAGGAAAAAAAAAA
>VXBZ01010666.1:148428-160066 GCA_013399135.1 Heliornis fulica
CTGGATCTAGCTCCATTCACCATGACTCTCTGGGCTTGGCCATCCAGCCAGTTTTTAACCCAGTGAAGAGTACATCCATCTGGGCCATGAACTGCCAGCTTCTCCAGAAGAATGCTATGGAAGATTGTGTCAAAGGCTTTGCTGAAGTCCAGGTAGATAACATCCACAGCCATTTTCTCATCTACCAGGCGGGTCACTTGGTCATAGAAGGAAATCAGCTTGGTTAGGCAAGACTGGCCTTTTGTGAACCCATGCTGACTGGGCCTGATCCCCTGATTGTCCTCCATGTGCCTGGTGAGCACACTCAGGATGAGCCTCTCCATAATCTTCCGTGGTACCAAGGTCAGGCTGACAGGTCTGTAGTTCCCCAGATCCTCCTTCCAGCCCTTCTTGAAGACAGGCCTTATTGAACCTCATCCTGTTGGTCTCATCCCATCAGTCCAGCCTGTTCAGGTCCCTTTGAAGAGCCTCCCTACCCTCAATCAGATGGACACTTCCTTCCAGCTTAGTGTCATCTGTGAACCTACTGATGGAACATTTGATTCCTTCATCCAGGTCCTTGATAAAGATGTTGAACAGAACTAGACCCAGGACTGAGCCCTGGGGGACACCACTTGTGACCAGCCTCCAGCTTGATTTGGCTCCCTTGACCACCACTCTTTGGGCTCAACCATCCAGGCAGTTTTTAACCCAGCAGAGGGTGTACTAGTCCAGGCCAGTGGTAGCTAGTTTCTCAAGCAGAATCCACTGTTAGAAATAGTGTCAAAGGCCTTACTCAAGTCCAAGTAGACTAAATTCACATCCACTAAGCGGGTGACCTTGTCATAGAAGGCAAGCAGGTTAATTTGACAGGTTCTACCTTTTGTAAACCATGTTGACTGGGCCTGATCCCCTGGCCATCAGAAATGTGCTGCATGATGGCATCCAGGATGAGCCTCTCCATGATCTTCCCAGGCACTGAGGTCAGACTGACAGGACTGTAGTTTTCTGGATCCTCTCTCCAACCCTTCTTGTAGATGGATCTTCCAGCCTCTAGTTGAGTGGAATTTCCCCAGTCAGCCAAGACTGCTGGTAGATGATGGAAAGGGGTTTGACAAGTATATCTGCCAGCTCCTTCAATACCCTTGGGTGGATCCTGTCTGGCCCCATGGACTTGTGAATATCTAACTGGACAAGCAGGTCTCTAACCATTGCCACACTGATCATGGGAGCTGTGTTCTGCTCTCCCTCCCTGTCAAGCCAGCTCATGAGGCTGAATACCCAGGGAACATCCTACCTTACTATTAAAGACTGAAGCAAGACTCAGCCCTGTCCTCATCCCTTGTTGCTATTTTTCCCTCTGCATCCAGTAAGTATTGGAGATTCTCCTTGACCCTCCTTTTACTATTTATATATCTGTAGAAAGATTTTTGTTATCTTTCACGGAACTGGTCAGTCTGAGTTCTAGTTGGGCTTTAGCTCTTCTGACTTTCTCTCTACATAATCTTATTTCTTCCATGTAGTCTTCCTGAGACACCTGCCCCTTCTTCCAAAGCTGATAGACTTTTCTCTTCTTTCTGATGTCCACCCAGATCTGGCCACACAGCCAAGCTGGTTTTCTTCCTTGCTGGCTCCTTTTCTGGCACACACGGACAGCCATTTCTCATGGCACCCAGCTCATTAATGCTTATTTGTTGCTGTTACTCTGTAGCTTTGCCACTGTGTCTCTATGACATAATATAGCTCTAAAGACATAATCTTATCTGATGAAAAGATCTTACCTCCATAAATATTTTTAAAATTAATGGAAATTCCCTTTGTCTATTAGAAAACTGGACAAATCAGAAAAAATTGAAGCATTAGGTAAACCTAAATGTTTGGGTTTGTTCCTGTCATCTTTTGGTGACTGGCTTTCAATATCCTTTACCATGCTCTGTATCTGGGTAATGACAAGATACTAGTAAGTACAAATTTTAAGACTGGATCCAAGTATACTTGCAATATATTCAGACGTGATTTTGAATTATATACCAAAGATGTTAAAATTTATTGCCTTCCGAATTTCTGACTTTTTGAACTCACACAGTGCCCTAAAATTCAACTTTATTTTGTTAGTACATCCTATGTTTGTGTGAGCATTACAAAATGTTAGAACAAGGAAGTACAATATTCAAAGTCCTTCTTCTCCTTCAAAGAAGTGCATGAATTAATTTGTTAAAATCTTACCTTGAAATACCAGGGTAAAATAAGAAAGAAAGCCTTGCCAGGGTAAAATAAGAAAGAAAGAATCAAAAGAATTAAACCTGATTCCACTTTTACATAATTCACATTCTCCCTTTAACCTGAAGTTTTAAAATATCCATTACAGTATCAGTATTATGATTTAGTACTTGCAGTATTATTGACTTTTCCAATAGCAACAACAAAACACAGCAAATCATCCTAATGACATTCTGGAGAAACCAATTAGGAAATTAGGACAGAACGTTAATCTACTCTAACGCTGAAGCAGGACACAGTTATCAATCCTTATCAGCTTAGGCTCTGTCTAACAACAAGAGAAAATATTTATCTAGATCACACTGGATATTCCAAATAGGGCATCGACATATCTAACTTGCTATTCTCACAATTGATTTATAGTAATGTGAGGTATAGGGTTTCAGTTTGGGTTTTTTGGTTTATTTTTACAATTTCACTGTTTTGTTCTCTTTCTGATGACTATAAAGGAACAGTTTATTAGAATTGACTGTGGTAAGTTACTTGAAAAAAATGTTCTGAATTAAAAATATCACTTCTTCCCATAAAAGTTCCATTGGATAACATATGTGAAGTGTCATGTACTATGTTAAGTCCAACATGGAAAAAACCCCTACAAATATGCTAGTTCTGAGAGTGGGATGTGCACTAAGAAAATGCAGGTAAGAGGTGGTCAAAAAAACCCACAGATGCGCATGTCAATAACAGGATCCATTTGTTGTAGTAACAGATTTAAAAATAAGAATCAGGTCCGTCAGTTAATGAAAGCATATTGCTTCACGTTTTAAGAATTAGCTTGAGGGTTAATGCCGCTGGGTTTTGGTGTGGGGTGGGGTTTTTTTGGTTGGTTTTGTTTGGTTTGGATTGGGCTTTTTGTGGTTTTTTTTTTACAAAAAAATCCATTTAGATTTACTCAAGTGATGTAGCATAGATACTGGAGAGTGGAGGGAACTGGTATAAAAGAAACAAAATGAACCCTGAAAACAAAATATTTGGTTTTCATCAAAATATCTCAGATTATATACATTATGGGTTTTTTAATCCATTGATTCTCTACAGACTAAAATAAATAAAGGTATATAGACTTCATGGCTTTCAAACAGTGTGTACAAAAATTCTACAAAAAGGTTAAATCAGGAAGAAAATATGCTAGAATTTCTCTTACACATTTGTATAAGCCACTTAATACAGATTTATTGCTGCTTAACAGATGAGCATGGGAGGAATGGGTGAAACCTTGACCCAACCATCTTTTCATATGCTCATATGGTGTAGGAGGGATGTAGACTCCTAATGATCCAGGCTAGTCGCAAATTTGTAGTGGTTTTTTTTTTCTTTTAGTATGCAGGAATAGTGGCACTAATGACTTTGCACTACAGGCATTTCCCCCTGACTGTAGCCATCTGAAATAAATATATAGTCTAAACTGTTCATCCAGTTTCCCTCTGTTGCTAGTGATGAGAGATGGACAACTTTTACTTACATCAAAAGCAGTTAATGAATATACAAATCGGTTTAAGCGTCAGCAGGTGAGATACTAGCTGCAGTATAGGTGTAGTATCAGTTTGCACATTGCTGGTTACACATGAAAAAGTGTTCTGTAAGCCCAAGTATATTCTCAGGAGGACTGAAATCCTTACTGACATGGTCACACTGCCTCAGGTGTCTGATCCAGCTAAGTAAAAGCTAACATGTCTTCTTTTTCCTCTATGAGAACCAGTGACTCTAGTATTAAGCCTCAGAAGAGATCCTTCAAGGAACAAATCTTTCCAACACCTATTTGTGATTTTCTCCTACCTAGAGCTCCATCAAGTTCCATCTCATAAGAAAAAGTGTTTAAAACACAAAACAGACAGCCAGTGTTGTATGCTTTTGTTTTTCCTTTACTTTAGTGGGGTAAGAGGGGAAAAAAAGGAGGATTTTTTTGTTTGTTTGTTTCTCTATTTCTGTGAATGATAAATGATTAGGATTGGGTCTGCTTGTCAGTGGTTTATTGAAACTCTTTCTCTTGATCCAATAGGTGTCCAGTTACACTGTTAGCTATCCAGATAAGTTTTAAAGTAAACCTATGTTGGTTTAGATGGCTAAATGATTCACAGACATTTAGATCACTGAGGGAAAGAAAATGGGGAAAAAATAAAAAAGGAAGGACTTAGACAATGAAAAGTTCAAACAGATGACTTTTAGTAACCCTGCCTAACAGCAGTGCTGTAAGCTGGATGCCTGTGCTGGAGAACTCTTAGGTATTCAATTGCAGGAGACTTGAAAGCAAATGCTTTGAACAAAGAACTAAAATAGCTACTAGGAAATGTTAATCATCTAAGATTATTTTAATATTCACCCACTGAAGTTTATGTGTATTAGCATAGTATGTTAATCAACATCAATCTTGGTTTTACCCATATATCAGTTCAGTGAAAGCCACATGTCCGAATCTGACTCATATCAGGTGAAGTTTGACACTTCACCAGGCTTCTGGACAGCCCAGAAAATCATCAAAGGCACCCAGTTCTGTGTTCAAATACTCACAAAGAACACTAGATGACTGTGACTGTCATCAGGGGTGAGTCTCCCTCCATTTATGATTCACAGTCATGAGCTATTCCTGATTCTAGATGCCTAAGCCAGCATTTGTTTACAAAATAACAGTAGTGAAAAAGAAAAAGTAGCGCTTTCACTTTTATGTAATTATCTTTATGTAAGGCTGATCGAGCTTTTCTCTTATGCATAAAGAAAATAGTGTTTTGGGTAGCTATCTATAGGAAGATTAGGTTAACAGGTTTTCAGGCTTTAGCTCATCTTAGAACATTTTGGTATGTATTCATTGTATCTTCAAATGGAGACTCAGCTACTCACTCTCTGAGTTCAAGGGGTGTGTCCATAGTTAAATTTATTTAAATATAGTTTAAGTTAAAGGAGAGAAGGGTTATATTAGATGTCAGAGGGAAGTTCTTCACAGAAAGAACTTCACAGTGGTGAGGTTCTGGAACAGGCTGCCCAGAGAGGTGGTGGATGCCCCAACCCTGGAGGTGTTCAAGGCCAGGTTGGATGGGGCACTGTCCAACCTTGTCTAGATCCAGGCTTGGAGGTTGGTGGCCCTGCCAGGACAGGGGGAAGGGGGTTTGGAACTTAATGATCCTCGGGGTCCCTTCCAACACAGACTACTCTGTGATTGTGTGATTATGCATCACATGGGACAACTCCAACTGGAAAGTAATAAAGCGTAGTTACCAAACAATATTTTGGGACACCCTCACTCTTTGGAGTGAAAGCAGAAGGTCTGGGAAGCTTCAAAAGGAGGATGGTTTATATCTTACACTTCTGGCCATACAAGACAAGGTATAGCAACTTGTTGGTGAGAATGTCTATGAGTTATTTTCCACTGGGAAGCTATTTAAAGAAGGCCCTGCACACGCCTAGAAGGCACCAAACCTTTTACAGACTTAATTATGAGGACTCGACAACATGCCTTATGCAGTTCTAGTAGGCATGTATTCTGAGAGGCACATGAAGGTTTAAGAGCTTTGCAAAATAAAACAATCAACATTTTAAAAAAGTGAAAAGTATTTTCAGAATTATATTTTTTGGTTCTGAGTTTTTAAACTTTGTCTAAAACCTGCCTCAGGCAGCAGAAACCTTGATGACCACAGACCTCTTGTATGATGCTGGAAAGCTGACAGAGTGTTTTTATAATTATTTTAATTATTTTCTCATTAGTACAAAAATGTTATAACAATATTTAAATGCATACTTTGCACTGAACATTTTTCTTACCTCGGTTTGCTGATACAAGTGATACAGTGAATTCAAAGGAAAAATCCTTTTTTCCAGAGTTATAGAGCTGAATATACAAGCTTTTCAGAAAAAAACCCCACACAAATAAAACCACAACCAATGTCTCCCAAAAACCTAAGGAATTAGCAGCATCTTCCACAAGAAGAAATAGGCATACTTTATATACCAAATTGCTACTCTGAGTGATTGCAATCACAGTCATGTTATTTCTGTGGAGTCATACATAAAAGATTTAAAATTCATACTCAGTGTATCGAAGCATAATATTTGAAGACAATGACAAAAAATAATACACAAATAATTTATGTAAGATAGAAAGGGGTTTGCCATACATGACTTCATTTTTGCACTGGTGACATCACTACTATGCAAGTATTCTATTTTAAATATACCTTGATTTCCCTGTGCTCCTTGATTCAACAATCTAAATCAACAAGGAACACATGAAACGGTGAAAAGGGGGTGAAAAAAGCACAGAATAGAAAGAAGCGAATTGCCATACAAGAAAAACAGAAAGATACGCTAGCCAAAAATATTGAGGTATCTTCTTTATAGCAAGAGTATCCAAGAACACATAAATACATGCACTTTAATAATTACAAAAAGTATTCAATATAACCATTGTCCACGTTTCATGCTACATTAAATTATGCTTTTGAATACCAAAATATAAGTCTGCCCTTCTTCAGCCCATCTGCTATCTGACAAGCTTTATGTAGTCACTGGTACCTATCTTCTTGTTGGGTTGCTTCCCACTGAAGAAACATAAGCCTCAGTGAAGCAAATTTCAAACCCCTGACATTTGTTCACAGATTCTGAGCACATTAACTAAATGACAACAAAAAATAGTAAATGGGAGGAATAAAATAGACATTGAACTTTTGGGGGCTTCAAAATAATTTTGTTTTAATTTAGTAGGAAGTTTTAATCCAGTTTTTATTTTATCTTGACTTGATTTGCTCACCCCTCATCCTCACAAGGTAAAAGCTAATTTGGCAAAAATTTTGTATCTCTTTTGTTCTATAGGGACTATTGTCACATCCAACATATCAACTCTCTCACTCAGCTTGCATTACAATATATGCTTACTGAAAGTAGTCCCTAGAACCAAAACAGACTGCAAAAAAATCTAGTTAAAGAAAATAAACAAGGAAATATACTTAACCCAAGTTTGTTGTAGAATGTAAACATTTGGCCTTAAACATTTGCTAATACTCAGCTTCAGACATGTCAGATTTTTTTGTACCCATGAGAGGAGTTGAAAAAAAGAAAGATTGTCCTCCTAGATCTCTGATGAAGATGCAGAAAGACCGACAAAATGTGATACCAGCAAGTTAATGAGTAATGTCAAGTGCTCAGTGAAGAGAAATGGAAAATATCAAACAGTCCTCCTAGATAAGTTCTGAAATATCTGAGATGATGACTCATCAAAAAATGTAGCATATAAAGCAATATGTAGATAAAATAATAAGCTAACACAAATGACTCAAACAGATTGAACCATAGTGGTTTTGCATTGCAATTATATCTTTACACTGGGTATATTTTAATTATCTGAAGATACAATGGGCTTTATATATATCTTTCTGTAATTGTGGGCGATGTAGTGTGCTTTACTATTAACTTCCTACAAGCCTTTTAACAGTGCATCTGATATTTGTTATGGGGGCAGTAAGTGTTCAGAAGCTGAAAAGACTTTTACTCAATCATGTCCACCCCTGATGCTAAAAGGAACAATGACAAAGAGTTTGGTGGTACTAAACGATTGCAAAAAGTTAACTAACAACTGTGAAAATCTTGGTCACAGAAATGAGTTTAAAGTTTACTGGAGGAAGACTATGACTATATGTGCTGGTTTTACCTCAAGAAGACTACCATGGGGTTAAGTTTTGAATTCATGCTGAAAACAGTGCTGGTAACACAGGGATGTTTTCATTTTTGTTGAGCAGAGTTTACACAGAGCCAAGACATTTTGTTTCTTTCACCCACCCCATCAGAGAGGAGTGAGCCAGCAGCTGTCTGGTGCTCAGCTGCCAGCTGGGGTTAAATCACAACTGTCCTTTTTAGCAACCAAGGTGGAACTTCAATGCTTCAAGATAATGATAGATTTGATTGGAATGTACTAGATCAAATTTACAGCTGCCATTGCTGTTTATCTATTAGTTGGCAGGCTCCTGTGCTTGACATGGGGCTGGGGGAAGAAAGGGTGTGGATGTACAGAGTGGTGGTGTTTGTCTTCCCAAGTAACCATCACACGTGACGGAGCCCCACTTTCCTGGGGGAACACCTGCCTACCCATAGGAAGTGGGGAATGAATTCCTTGCTTTCCTTTTGCTTTACCTATGAAACTGTTTTTATTTCAACCCACAAGTTTTGCCATTTTACTCTTCTGATTCTCTCCTCCATAATGTTGTGGGGCAGTGAGGGGCAGTATGGTGCTTAGCTTCCCTCTGGGGTTAAACCACTTCACTATAGTGTGAAATTGTGGCAGATTTTTGGTGGGAATCCGTACAGATTGCAGGGACCTGATGCTGAGAATATTCTGGTAATAAATTTCTTACCGGCTCCTGAGATATTAGAAGTCCTCTCGCAAAAGCAGGAGAGGCAGTCACAAATATAGCTGACTTCCATCCAGATGCTAATTATTAAATATTTGAGACATTTTGGGCAGCCAGAAGAATAGGGTAAATTATAAGCACTGTCATAAGGACACCATACTCAGGAAAAAGGAAGACACATTTTTCCCTAGCTTGCACTGCAGGATAATATTTTAAAGCAAGTCCTTTTTTAGTAATTGCAGAGGAATAGATTACATTGAGATTTTCATTCCAAATTAAACAAGACTGCCCTTCAGAAACACTGGACTGCAAAAGCTGGTTTTGTTACTATGCTGAGATTTCTCTAAAATTGCTATTTCTGATTTGCTCACTCTTTGAATAAAGAAACAAAACCATATTGTGTGATTATGTTTTCTCATGTCTTCTTATAACAAAAAAGATACCAGTAAACTTCTGTCACTCAAATATGCTTGGTACATATAGTTGAATTTAAGTTCCTATATCCAGAAATGAACTTGTGTGCTGTGTCATTGCTCCACTGAGCAGCCTCCTTGGTTTTAATTTACATCTTTAGGTTGCAGTTTTATGTATGGTACATTCCTCACTCTTAGAGAAGGATTCTTGGAGGGCTGTTTCATTTCCAGAATTTATTTAAGAGACATTTACCTCCCACCATTCCACTAATACTTTCATCTGCTTTAAAAAGGCTAAATAATTTTCAAAGGTGTTAGGAGCTATATTTTTAGTGACAGCTTATGTCTGCTTGGCACGTTCCCGGTACAACAATGTTGGCAGATCTCGTGTTACAGGCTCTCCTGGTCTGTCATGTATTAAAACTGTTCCCTGGGTATCCAAGCACTTAAAATACTTGTGAGTGTCAGGCTCAAAAGTGGACAGATATTCCTTTGGTTTAGATTTAAATGCCAAGAGAAACTAAAATATCAGAAAACACAGAGCTCTAGAAGGTAGCTATCCAGTTAGATATGTGCAGTACTTAAAGACATACATTGGACAAACTATACAGCTTGCTGATTCTGATTTCAGGCAGTGCCAAATGTCTGAAAGGTATATTTAAATGGAAGTAATAAAACCTGAGATCTTTTGACAATTTTGATAACAATGATAAATGTCATGGTATTTAAACTGATAGCTAGCCCAATCATCAGAAGTGAAGGCTTATCTCACAATCACATTCATCTAATAAAATTCCAACTATTTCTTATTTAAATGTTTTGGATTATGTGATAACCTTACCTACATTGCTTAAATTTTTATAAAGAAGAATAATAACTGTTAGCAGTAGGTCAAGTATAATTCATTTAGAGGTGTACTTAGAAAAAGGAAAGAAGTTACAATGATAAGAATGACAACTCAGTGCTTAGAAGAACTGAGATATTTTAGCATTGACAAAAACTCCTTGCACTGCAATGTTTTGTGAGGATAAATACACTGGAGTTTTTAAAGCTTCTGGCTTCTAAGGTAATGAGGGTTGTGAAGGTAACATACACTAATGGGAATTGCATTTCATTGTTTGCTTTGTGGCATCCTAATGTTTCTAACATAAAGGGAATAGACTCAAAGAGAGCTGCTGGCCTGGTCGGCAGCTTTCACAAAATCACTTAATTACCCTCATTGCTCCCTTATATAACCATGGTAAGTAATCCCGCTTTTCCTTGTAAATTAATTGTCTTATGAAATATGTTATCTAAGGCTTTTATGGCTGACAATAAAGTTGTATTTATTTAATTTTTGAAAGAAAGGTATATTGAAGGTGTAAGAAATCCTTGTTGGGAGCCTATACTTTAATTTAGAGGAAGGTAACACAATTCACTTAAGGAATATATTCTGCCTTTTTTTTTTTCCAAAATCTTAATATGTTCTTACAGAATTAATAGAAAAATATGAGAGCCCTCCAGTGGTGAAAATAATGTATCTGGATTTCATAATGTAGCTACATTCCTGTGAATATTGTCAATTTGCAAGGTAACTGGCATAGTTTTCTGATACATAGGGATGCTGATCCCATTTTGATTAACAGGACTTGATATCCAACATTTGCCTGGATTTGCATATGTGAATGTATTCCCAGATGACAGTTGTAAAAGCCAAGAAAAACAGATTTATCTCTCAGTTACTTCCTTTTCTATTAACCTCAGGGGCCCTCTGTTTTCTTCCCACTAGAAACCTCATGGGTTAATCGTGTTCTCTTTCTACAGGCTGCTCTCCTTTAAGGGTACTTGGTTGAAAAGGGAATTACAATTGCAGTAATAGAGATGTTTGGCTAGCCTGATCCTCCCATTCTTTGGCTTCCTGGATTATCATGTTAATCCAGTCACCATTTGCCTCCAGAACTGCACTCACCAAATGTAAAGCTGCAGGACATCCTCTGGAAAGGCTCTGGACACCTGGCCTGTCACTGCCTTGGAGCACTTTGTATTGCTTCAGCAGTACTCACATTTTGGATTTCTATGCTCAATTTGCCATAAAAATGTGGGGTTATTATTTCCATGGAAAAGCCTTTCTGGTGCACTCCAGGAAGAAAGTGCAGACCCTAATCTGCTTTCTAAAGAAATGTAACATTAATTTGCTCCACTTAAACCAGCACAGTCCACTGGGACTACATTCCTTCCCTAAACATGCTAATCTCTTAATAGTACAGATAAATCCCTGACATGGAGCTCCTGTGCCTTTAACTCAAGTTTGCAAGACTTTTAGATATTTTAAAGTTAAATACACCAGCACAGCTCTCAAATGGCATCTCCTACCAAAGTTTCAAATGTGGAGTTACATACAGTTGTGAGTATAGGCACATATATATATATATATATGTGAATATATACACTTGTGAGTGAGGCACATATAAAATGCAAATGTCTGAACACCAGCAGACTTTTCAGAGAGCCTTTCTGCAGCACTGAACACAGGAAATCCAAAGGATTAGGTATTTGTCCTCTTTAAACGAGCCTTTTTGTGTTTGGAAACAAATATTGATAAAGTGCACAGAGTTACTAAAATACTTCTTTGAAGGCCATACATCCGATGCATTC